>OX940806.1:32812422-32966729 GCA_954870605.1 Acer campestre
TATTGGATCCGGCTGATCGCGATGCTGTGTTGGCTAATGTAGCAATAACAAAGCATGTGAACCCTGATTATCATGTTGTCCTGGAAATTGCATGCATCAGATCACCTGAAGAGCTCTTGGCTGTTAGACGCGCCTACCAGGCTCGTTACAAGCACTCCCTCGAAGAAGATGTGGCTGCTCATACCACTGGCGATATCCGCCAGGCATGTGATTTTTCTTGTTATACGTACTCTTGCATTTCAACAATTTTGTGTCTATAGTCAGAATTATATGTATGGTAACAATGTTTGTTGTGGTACTGTCACAGCTCTTGGTGGCGCTAGTGACTGCATTTAGGTACACTGGTGATGAGATCAACGCTAGATTGGCGAAATCAGAGGCGGGTTTTCTTCACGATGCCATCAAAGACAAGGCGTTTAATCACGAAGAAGTTATTCGTATTGTGAGCACGAGGAGCAAGGCTCAGGTCATGGCAACTTTCAATCACTACAGAGAAGATCAGGGCACTTCCATCACTAAGGTATGCAAAATTGCTGTACAAATTTGAATAAAGTTGTGCAGGAATGTGTATGGTTAATGTTCAATCGTGGTTTGTTTGTTTTTTTCGCAGAAGTTGTTAGGTGAAGGTGGTGATCATGGTACTGAATTTACGAAAGCTCTACGCACAGCCATCCGGTGCCTCAATGACTCGAACAAGTACTTTGAAAAGGTTCTGCGTAATGCGATGAAGAAGCTGGGTACCGATGAGGATGTGCTGACTAGGGTGATCGTAACCAGGGCAGAGAAGGACTTGAAGGACATCAAGGAGTACTATTACAAGAGGAACAGTGTACCTCTTGAGCAAGATGTGGCCAATGACACTTCTGGGGACTACGAGGACTTCCTTCTCACTCTGCTTGGAAAGGAAGATTAATTATAAGTTGCTTTGCTCTCATGAAATAATGGTGGTCTCAGTTGGACTTCTGTGGTGTGACTTGGTGTCTTCTAAATTTAAGTGTTATGGTCTTTAAATTATGTGGTTTGTGTTGTGTGTTGTGTTTTTCCGATAGGAATCTTTAATTTGTGTAATGCATCGTCAACTTCAATAATGGACCATGGTACCTTTGGCTCTTTGTTTGATCAATTTCATATTCTACAATAATTCCAATTGTTGCATAGAATTTTTACTCTAAAATTTTTTCCTATGGCCCAAATAACCCAAAATAATTCAACTTTTTAATCAGGTTTAATATTATTTTTCCAAAATGATTTGGGTCATTTTCTTAGTTGGGTTGAATATATTTGTCACATCAAAAACCATATTATCATTAGCTTAATAAGATTTTTTTTTTTAGGGTGACGATAATAGCACCCCTCAAAAACTGTATCTACACCCTCCTTTTGTAATTACACCCATCAAATTTTTAAAAAAATGACTAATTTGTAAATAAACTTCACTTAATGTCAAAAATACCCTTTCTTTATTTATACTTATTGTATTTGTGTAAGTACACAACACCTAGGATTATTATGTTATTTAATCAACATTATTATTATTTCAAAAAAATTTTGTTACCTTTAATTCTCTTACCATTTTTTCTCTTGCCTATTTTTTTTTCTCTTCTTGATTTTTTTCAAAATAAAACTCCATTTTTCATTAAAAATCCATTTTAAGATTTTAAAAATATATATATATATATATATTGGAGAACCACTTTCTATTTGAGAGAGTTGTAGGAATCCAAGATTTGTGTCATATCCCAATTGATGTGGAAGTAGATAGGTGTTAAATGATATATATATATATATATATTTAAAGATAGGTGTTGATGAAATTGAAGAACATCTAATATATATATATATATTTAACAAGAAAGAACTAATAATATTGATAAATAAATAAAAAATCTAAAGTGTGTTTGAAAGAAATAAAAAAAATATAGATAATATAGTTAATTTAAAAGTTTGTTTATATACATAATGATTTTGTTCTTCTAATAAAAATTAATATAAAACTTTATTTTTTCACACCCAAATTTGTCTCATGATTTTGATTCATTTTCCATACTTAGCAATCAATTTGTATTTCCTTAAGGGTGCGTTTGGCATAGAAATGAGACAAGACAGGGTGGGACGGGATAAAACAGGACAGGACGGGACAGTTGTTTCGTATTGTGTTTGGAATGTCCGGGACAGAACTATTAACTGTACTGTTATGCGTTTGGTATGGCAGGGACATGATGGGACAAGAGGTTCAGACCAGAGTGCCCCTCATATATATATAATATTATATAATATATATATTATAATATTATAATATATTAAAAATTATTACATATACAATAATATATATAATAAAATATAATTGTATGTAATAATAAAATATAAAATATAATATTATAATATTAAATATATTTATAAATTATTAATATTTATAATAATATATAATATTATTACATATTATATTTATATAAGATATATAGTATTAAATATTATTATATATATAATAATACTTAATATATTATATTATTATTATATATAATAATAAAATATAATATATATTTTTGAAGTTACAACAACTGCCGAGACCTTACAGAAATTGGACTCTATTAGCACAGTCTGGACCAAATGAGGAGAGAGCACCCACACTAATGGTGGGACAATGAAATAATATGTGTATATATTTACAAGTGCTGGATGTTGAACCGTAATGGTGGAGTCTCCCAAAGGAGGGCCATATTATAATATATATTATTATAATATATATTATTATAATATATATATATATTAATAATATATATTATAATTATATATATAATATAATATATATTGTTATAATATATATAATATATTGCACAAGTTTGTGATTTTTTTTTTTATTATTTTTTTTTATATAAAAGATTTAAGGGTTAAAAGGTTCTTTTGAGACTTGTCTCATGCATGAGACAAGTTTCATGAGACAAGTCTGGCCCTAAGGTCTTGGGTGGGACATAATTTGATTATTTTTGTCCCATCTTGTCCCGTTTTGTCCTATGATAAAGTCGCGTCAAACGTGGGACAAGAAGAAACTGTCCCACGTTGTCCTGTCCTGTCGCGCGTACCAAACATACCCTAAAAGAGATGGAAAATATATTTAAAAGAGAATCTAGAGTTTATTAAAATGGAAAAAGTTTTATGATATATGTTAATATCAAATCATTAATAGGAAAAAATAAATACAAAAGATTAAAATCGGAAGCTAATTAATAATTATTGGTGGGTGTACTAACAAACAATTAATCATCTTAGTAATTTTACTCAAAAGTATTATTGGATTTTTAAAAACATACTACTGTAATTTAGGGTGTACATATAATTTTAAGGGTGAAAATATCGTCTCTCTTTATTATTATTATTATTATTATTATTAAATTGCAAGGATTGCTTGCACCCCAAACAATTACTCTGTTTCTGTAAAGATAACAATTTTTTTTTTTTTTTAAACAATAAAACTCTTCAGATGCTAATGTAATTTACCGATGTACACAAAAGCTTAAAGTGTGAGATAAGACCTCAAACAATGACATAAAGCATGCTAAATCCCTCATGTACCAGACTGATAAGATTGGCACATGGATCAAACCCAAATACAAATGTAGATTACAGAATAAATACGAAAACATATACATGTTAGAGGATTTGCATCCAGGACTTCTGGGCCAAACCAAGACTCCATTATCATATCAATCACCGCTATAACCAAAAGCTTTAACTGTCATTTAAAGATGGAAACGGTCATATAAAACACTATAACAGCTAAGGAGCTATTTTATTCCACACAATGAAAAAAATACAAAGGAGAAAGAGAATGCAAGAATAGCATAAACTAATACAAAGTGAGGCAAGCCCCAAGAATCATCCAGG
This sequence comes from Acer campestre, assembly GCA_954870605.1. NCBI lineage: Eukaryota > Viridiplantae > Streptophyta > Magnoliopsida > Sapindales > Sapindaceae > Acer > Acer campestre. Next base: position 32,816,305 of record OX940806.1, read on the forward strand.
CATAAACCAGCATTTTGTTTTGTAATGAACTTACAATCATACAATGAACGTAGTTGAAAGGAAAGTGTCTCAAGTCTCAATGATTTCCAATTATGGATTTATGAGAGTAACAAGAACACTGATATAAATAAAAAGAAGAAAATCTTGCAATACCAGCTTACACAAAATAATCAAGTTATTTGAAAACTGATACAGAAATTTTACAACATCAGATTGAAGCTAACAAATGGAAACATGCCTGCTTTATTGAGGATATCTTTTGGAAAACACAACTCTTACATAAAATAGAAGACCAGGATCAAGAGCATAATTGCATTAGTTTTAACTCAAAACTCAAAACAATTTCAATGAAATGGTGATAGCCAGCGTTAGATAATGTCTTTCTCAATCAGTTTCCTCTTGCTAACAAAGTAAGCAATAGATCCTTGTAGTTCCCTTTTGCTGTGACTTCGATTTTCTGGGACAGAGAAACTCCATATAGTTTCTGGTACTGTTCATTGATCTCCTTCATGTTTCTATCAGCTTGGGTCACGATTACTCGCGTCAGTCCTTTCTTGACCTTCTTATCAGCATTGTGTGTCAATGATGCATCCAGGACCTGAAAAGGGAACACGAAAAAAAAAAAAAAAGCGATGCACGTGTAATTAGTAGCCATAAAAGAAAAAAAAGCGAAAGCTCTCAGGAAGTCAATTTAGAAGTTCAGCCACTTGTAATTTTACCATGCTGAAATATGTTTGAGGAATACATAAGCAATTCACTGCCGCTAGCAAGATCAGGTTAGCAGTAAGATCCTGGACCAAGCATCATAGAATGTCAAATGAAAACTGTTTACTTCAATAACAAACTCAGTTTCTATACTTAACATATAGCGGACTTGGAACTAGATAGTCTAGATTTGCATGGTGTTTGATGAAATTGAAAAATTCAATACGAAAATGTACATAAAGATATTCTTGCATCTATAATGCTTTCACATGGCATACCTCATCGATGTTCCTGCCACAAATTTCCTTGTAGTGCTTATACACTGCCTTGAGATGAAGCTTGCTCCTAGTCGATAGTATGCTTATTATCTCTTCATCCTCGACAAGATTCTTCTTATTGTCATTTTTGATTGCATGAGCTAGTTTTTTGGCCTCTGATTTCGCAGTGTCATCTTTAACCTTTGGCCCTTCATACCTATAAGCACTCACAAGTGCTACCAAGAGCTGATCAAAGCACCAAAAACCTAATCAACCGGATATCATATTATGCCAAAAAGACCTCAAGAAATGTGTATAAATGAACAAAAACCTACTGAGATCAACTAGACCAATGTCAGACATCTGATACGAAAACCCTGTAACTGATGATGCTACATACCTTTCGCTCACTGCTGTCAACATGGGATGCAACATCTTCCTCAATCGAATGGTCAAAGAGAGAATGGTAGGCCTTTCTTGCTCCCAGAAGCTCATCTGATGATCTAGTACACGCCACCTCTACAATCACACCATATGCTTGTGGCCCCTTAATCAAGGCCTCCTTTATCAAGCGAGCATCCCTTTCCCAGGGATGCATTGCCCACAGCACCACAGCATTCTAACAAACATTTACACGACAACAATCTTATTAATTTCAAAATTCCAAAATCCAATACAATTCTAAAAATGAACTAGTAAGTTAAAAATATACCTTAAATCGCACGAATTCATGCTTGAGAAGCTTGACACGATGATCGTCCCATCGTTCAAAACTACGTTCATCCTCAATGAATAAATCGCGACACCCTTTCCTGAAATTTTGCCTATGCTCAGGGTGCGATTCTCCCACCAATGAAATTATTGCCTTCTCATCAATTCCAACCCCTGATTGAATGAACAATACAAAAACAATTGTAAATTTTTTTTTTTCCATCCCAAATGAATTACCATCTTCACTTAGTGACTCACAAAACTACTCATAGTATTGCAAATTATTATTTTTACAATTCCCAGTTGACCAAAGATGAAAAATTTATAGTCATAATTCATTTGATTTACCAGAAACAATAAAGTACAATCAAAACCAATCTGTTTTCACTACAATTGAAGTGGGAATGCAATCAAACATCATAGAGAAACAAAGGAACTGTAAAGGTTTTAACTTTTTACAACATTAAAATTCATGACAAGTCTAGAATTGTAAATTGAGGACTGTAAATTAAAAAAATGAACAAAGAAAAACTAGGTTGTTGAAAATCATAGAACCTGAGAAAGCCTTGCTGAGAGCGTCGAACCCATCTGCCATTTTTTTTTTTCTCTGTGTAACAACTCTGAACTCAGAACTTGGAGGAAGTAATGCAATTTGAGTGTTAAGAGATCATCACTTTCATGATACATTTATATCCACCTGAAAGGTTATTTTGGTCATTTTCTTCAAGAGTGAAATCACATGTAATTTTTGCTTCTAAGTCTATAAAATATTAAATGTATTGAGGCATTAAGAAAATAAGTTAGGGAAATGTTAAATTAAAATTTGTTAATTGAAACGGCAAATATTTAAATATTTATAATTAAGTGAAAAAAACTGTAAGAAGAGTTCATTGTGTTCTTTTTTTTCTTTTTTTTTTTGCAGTGTAGTCCTCAAATTTTGATGAATATGTTGATTAACCCCCCATATTTTGTTAAAATGAATTATGTTGACCACTGACTTTGTGATTTTATATACATTGCCATTCTTGGATTGTATAATCAAAATGACCAAAATGTCCTTTCATGTCTTTGTCAAGCTTCACCTATCCTTAAAAGACATGACTCGCATGAAAAATGAGTTTGGTGATTTCCATAACAACAATGTTACTTTGTCCAAATTTAACGTCTAAATCTGGTGCTCAAATGATGTAGTAACACTCTGATCCATTCATTTAAATTGTATTAGATTTGCATAATTTAAATGAATGGATTATAGTGTCATTTGGACACCATATTTGGATACAAAATTTGGGTAAAGTAGCATTACTCTTCCCATAAATAGTTACTCCATATTTGGTTATATTATTATCCATTGAAAAATCATATGTAAACTAGGTTTTTTTTTATTTATTTTTTTTTATTTATTTTTATTTATGTAAATTATCTATTAACTATCAAAAAAAAAAAAAAGATTAGAGCATCTCCAATGTAAGAGTGACTTATAAAAAAGACGTCATATAAGATAAATGAATAGTTTATTAAAAATTGTATTTCCAATGCAACTGTGCATATTCAACTTCATGTTGATGTGGAAAAAAAAATATTAGACATTATCAACATGACCTTCTACTTTCAAATGGTCTGTCGCATAGTTATTTTTTCTGTTGAATCAGTAAGTTTTAAAATTGATATTAATTTTTCATCTATTTTTAGTAAGAAAATAAAATAAAAAAAATTGGAAACGTCATTAAAAATAAATTTATTTTAAACAGAAGACCAAATTTTGAGTTGATTATCTATTAAGTCTCTTGATATTGTTTTAACGATATTTGTTATGCAAATCACTTATGCATTAGAGATGAGCTTATTTCACTATATATGGGTTGTTCTTAGTTGGGTGCTTCCATATATAATTACTCCATATTTGGTTATATATTAAAAATTGTTTGTAAACTACCAAAAATAAATAAATTATTTCACTATCTTTGTTGTTTAATTTGAAAATTTAGTTTTTTTTTTTTTTTGAAGAGACATTTGAAAATTTAGTATTGGTATGGAAAGAATTTCAATTCTGATTGCACGTTTGCAGCAACAAAGTTTCGCAATTCAAAGTGTTTATAGTTTCAACTTTCAACAACTCTTAACATATATATATCTGTCATGTATTAAAGTATTATTTTGGCCATTCTATTTGGAAAACATGACATGTAGCTTTCGAAGTCATTAAACAAATGTGATTAAACAATGGATGTGACAGAAGGCCTTAAAAAAATATCAGTTAAGAGAAATATTAAATTATGATGAATATTCAAACGGCTAAGTAACATCAAATCACTTTCTTAATGGGATTAATTGAATTAATTAATGAATAATTATGTCATGAAACTCCTTCAACTTAATTAATTTAGGAATGTTCATTCTCAACTTACTATTTAATATTTTGATGAATATGTTGATAGACCCAAAACTATTAATTCATAAATATATATATACAGAAATTTTCAAATCAATGCATCCTGATATAACTTCATGAGGATATTGAATGTGAGTCACTCGTTTTATATACTTTGACTCAAGTGTGTATGCATTTATCAAAACTAATGGCTCACATTCAATATCCAGATAAAGTTATATCAGGATGCAATGACCAGATCGAGACTATATATATATTAAGTGGGGAGAACTGAATTTATAATGTTTGATTTACGATGTCATTATATCACTGCTAAAGAAACAAAATTTGCAATAGAAAAAATAAAACAAAATGATAGGCATTACTGCATTAGAAAGATTAATCTACCATAAATACTTCGTTTTTTTTTTTTTTTTTCCTTCCCTTGATTACTCAAATCATGCATCATGTTTCGTTGTAACACAATGAATGAAATTATACAAATATATATATATATATCTATATCTATATATATATATATTGAACTGTTACATTTTGCCATTTTGGGATTTGAGAAAAAGAAATATGATTCGAATCAATAACTTTATTAAAAAGATAAGAGTGAGAAGCATTTCACCTAACCAATCTTAATTATCTCGTCTTTATATTTTTATTGAGACAGTCACATATCACCTCATCAGGTATATCATTATATATATTATAAAGAAAATTATAGATGACGCGTTTGGATATGCGTGGCTTGTCTTCAAAATATCTTATAATTTAATGATATGATTAAAATTATGAGTAATGCTACTTTGCCAAAATGATGTGGCAATAGTCTCATACATTCATTCAAATCAAGCAAATCTAATACAATCTAAATAAATGGATGAGAGTGTTGCCACGTTATTTGGACAACAGATTTAGATACCAAATTTGAGTAATGTAGCATTACTCTAAAATTATATCATTATATATTGAGATCTCGTGGTAAATGTGATGCTTCCTTAAAAAAACACTTAAGCTAATTATATATTGACCAATATTGCTGATGTAAACTTTGTTTCTTCGGTTGAAGATTAATAGATGTGTTTGTTTTCAAGAAAAAATTATATATTGACCAACAATAATTATTCACTATTTATGAATAAGATAATCATATGTGGCGATCATCTACTGGTTGTGGATTCCTCTCTCTCTAGTTCACAAAGCCAAATATTGACCTACAAATTAAATTAAGTATTTAAATCAGACAGCTAAACTTGAATTTGCATGAATTGATAATCACTGATGATTGATATTTGATAACAAACTTGAATTTGATGATTGATATAAAATATATCAGGATCAGAGCGAAGAATGTGAACCATTAGATTTACACACTTTGACTCAAAATGTATGTACTTGTCAAAATCTCTTCATAATCCATAGTCTACATTTTTCATCCTGATATATTTTATATCAGGACAAACTTGATAGTAGAAAGAATATATATATATATATATATGATAGGCATTAGAAAGATTAATCTACCATAAATACTTCATTTTTTTTTTTTTTGTTTAAAATTATTTTAAACCATCAATTTTTTTTTTCCTTCACTTGATTACCCAAATCATGCAACATGTTTCATTGTAAGACAACCAATGAAATTAATCAAATTATACAAATATATATATATATATATTTTGAATTATTACACATTGGGATTTGAGAAAAAGAGATATGATTCGAACCGATAACTTTATTAAAGAGATAAGGTGTGAGAAGCATTTCATCCGACCAATCTTAATTATCTCGTTTTTATACTTTTATTGAAACAGTTGTTGGGGATAATCCTAGAACCGATGAATGTGGAAATGTCGTGCCTAATATTCACCCATAACTCATAGCAATTAATAACGTCAATAAACAGAAAAATAGATGAGAGAGAATAAACAATCACAACACAAGATACATGTGGAAAACCCAAAACGGGTAAAAAAACCAAGGGCCGTCAGGACGACAAAAAAAGTTCCACTATATGATAAATTGTTACAACCATATACTCTAAGATTAACTCTCTCACCTCAACTTCAAACCCCACTCACAAAATCCTCACCGAGTACCCCCACAATATCCCTTAGGTCTCCCCTGAATATCACTCACGAATCTCTAACTTGATCCACCGATATTCCCTTGGATCCCTCCTCGATATTCCCATTGGGTCTCCGCGGATCTCACCACACACTCTCTGATGTTACATGGTGTTCAACTCTCCACAAATAAATCTAATTACAAGGTTCTATTTATACTGGTTACAGAGAGTTTAAGATTAAAAAGAAATCCTACTCCTAAACGTACAAAACTTACTTGTTCCACATAAATACTGTTTCTTTTTATGACAAGTCTTCTTGTAGGGAGTAAATCATTTTCCTTCAAGTACAAAACTTTAAGAAGAATACCTTTTCCTATTCTGCGCAATATTCCCAATCTCAGCAATATATCGTCTCTGCCGTATAGGTCACGGTATGCACCCCGTTTCCAACACCACGAAACAATTATGCTCCTTTACCGTTCCATGTGCCGTGGCCCAGACACTTGTCTACGCCATGGTCATGCGTTGCGCTTGATCCTCTGGACTTTACCGCTCCATGTGCCGCAGCCCAGGCACTTGACCTGCGCCATGCCGCGGTCCTGCGCCATGCCGCGGTCTTGTGCTATGGTACCTGCCAGATTACGCTTCTTCAGTTCTTCTTCAATCTTCAATCTCCCTTAAACACCATCATTCAATTTTCAAACGTATCTCACGTCTCCAGGAAGCTCCATATCAGTTGAGTCTTGTTTGGTTCACATTTGGTTCGTTTAGGAATATAAGTTAAAACCTAACAACAGTCACATATCACCTCATCGAGTATCTCATTATATATATTATAAAGAAAATTATAGATGACGTGTTTGGACGTGTGTGGCTTGTCTCCAAAATATCTTATAATTTAATGATATAATTAAAATTATATCATTATATATTGAGATCTCGTGGTACATGCATGTGATGCTTCCTTAAAAAAAAAACAATTAAGCTAATTATACATTGACCAATATTGCTGATGTAAACTTTGTTTCTTCTGTTGAAGATTAATAGATGTGTTTGTTTTCAAGAAAAAAATTATATATTGACCAACAATAATTATTCATTATTTATGAATAAGATAATCATATGTGGCGATCGTCTACTGGTTGTGGATTCCTCTCTCTCTCTCTAGCTCACAAAGCCAACTATTGACCTACAAATTAAGTATTTAAATCAGACAGCTAAACTTGAATTTGCATGAACTGATAATCACTGATGATTGATATTTGATAACAAACAAATAATGTCGATCGTTTATCCATTGAAGATTTTTAATAATTTTAATAAAATATGTAAATGTGAAACATGTGATTTCGATATTATGATTTGATCTGTTTTCCACCAACCAGACCAATCCATTTGATGGTGGGGACTGGGGACTCAAACTCATGGATCTTGCTTCTGCATGATCAACACTTTCAGATTTTCCATATATTCTCACAAATTCATCATCAACCCTTTGCTTCTATGATGAATAATTGAATGTACTGTTATATATCTACTTTATCTTTTAGTTAAAATTATATTTTTCATGATGGATTTTTGTTTTGTTTTTTTAGTTTTCGAAGAGTGTGAACATCAATTATTCACATTGAGGAATACAATGAAGGATATAAGACAATCTTGTCGATTCAATCATAATTATTTTTTATTATACATGCAGAAAATAAGTGGAGCCATGCAAAATTATTTAAAAGGTTCATTGACAGCTAGGGTAAAACTTTATCAGACATCAACTCATTTATTGTGAAAGTTAGAAGGAAAATAAAAAAATAATAAAAATAAAATTGTGGTTGGTATCATATCTCGTTAAAATCGTGGGTTTAAATCGCATATATATAAATAAAATTGTGGGCTCCAATCGCATCAGTTTTTCTCTGGTAGGCACATAACTTATAACATACTTATTGCACAAGTGCCACATCATCAGTTTTTGCTCTGTGCATACAATCAAGTGTGGTTGATAATTTAAAAAGGGATGAGGTAGCACTTGTGCTATAAATATGCTATAAGTTGTGTGTTCACCAGAGAAAATTTGCCAATCGCATATGAATCTTTCAATCCCTTGAATTATACTTTGTATTATTATTGTTTTTCTAAATTTCATATATTCTTTATTGTATTTGTTTTTTTTTTTTTTCCTTAATAAAACGTAGTTTAGATTTTATCATTTTTTTTTAATATACCATATATGGTAGCGGTTAGGGATGGCCATTTTCCCTTGGGGCCCCAAATTCCCGTTCCCCCATCCCCAATCGGAAGAAATTTTTTGGGAAAAAATGGGGAAATGAGAATGAAAATCATCCCCAAATTAAAATGGGAATGGGGATGGGGATGGGGATGTGGGGACCCCTCCCCATCCCCATTTCCCCATTTCTCCCAAATATAATATATAATATATAATATATTAATATATATATATATATATTTTTAATATTTTTATTCTTACTAATTATATATACATCTTTATTATGTAATTTTTGTATTTGATGTTATTTTGTATTTGAATTTAATGGATTTTGTATTTTTTTTTTATTATGTAATTTTTAATGATATAGGGAAAATGGGGATGGGGAAACAGGAGAGCCGGGGCAGATGGGGAAAAATGGGGAAAACGGGGAAATGAGGAAGGGGGTGGGGGGACCTACCCCCAAAACTACCCTATCCTCGTTTTCCCCAAATGGGGAAATGGGGGGGAGGGTTTGGCAAATGGGGATGGTGATAGAGGGACCTATATCCATCCCCATTTCCCTATTGGCTATCCCTAATAGCGGTACTTCGAATATAAAATATTACTAGACTGAATTAGCATCCTACACCATCAAACCACATTGGACGGTGATTATTTTTATTTGTAGTATCCTTTTGGTGTTTTTTTAGTACCCTTATCCACTTGATTATATAAATTATATTTTACAAGTGCTGACAAAAACAGGGTAGTTAGTAGTTACATATTCATTGAAAGTGATGTGTTTAAATATCACAATTTATTATTATTATTATTATTTTTTTGATGGATGGAGCACCTGAAAATCTGGAAAACCAGATCCAGGGCAAGGTTACAACCAAACTGGGACTCCACAATTAAAACTAATTGAGCACAAGCCCATAATAGAGTCCCACAACGGGAGAAAAACCCCACACAAGAGTGGGAATACAAACAAACCAGAAATTAAACACAAAACACAAAACAAACGAGCAGTAGACCGAATGGAGGAGAGATCCATGCCGCCGGTGAAGACCCACCATCGACGTCGCCAACCAAACACGCCGGAGGTGCCAGATCAAAACCCAAAACACCACGCCGATCAAACCCCCATCAGCACAACGCCCGACTCCGCAAAGCACATAAACCGACCAAGCAAAACCCAAAGTCAGTGAAAGGAAGAAACCCAAGCTGCCGGTGGTGTCCCGGCGGAGAGGATGGGGCACCGAGGCCGCATATCACAATTTATTATGATAGTATTGATATTATCGATGTTTTATGGTGGGTTTGACAAATTATAAAAACCTCATGGAGGTTTATGTAAATTTCCAAAAAACTAGGGACAGTAGTGCAAGAAAATTGAAGTTAAAGAAATCTTTTGAGAATTTCTCCAAAGGTCCTTGAAGGGGGTAATATTGTCAAATCAGAAAAATTGGTCACAGTTCCTCAATCCAAGCTGTGTATCAGGAGGGAAAATAAAACTACACAGAACAACTAAGAAACTGAAACACAACACTCAATTTATGATCTTCTTCAGTTACTAAACACTCAAAAAAATCAAAAAAGAAAAAATCTAAACTTTTACACTGGATCGCTTTTGTTCTTGCATCTTCAAAAAGAAAACACAACAAAAAAAAGAAAAAAACTTGGAAGGATTCATGAGTACTCTTAGAGTGCCAGACGCTATTTTTACTCCAAACCAGGACGCTGAGAAACTGAGAAAAGCTTTCCAAGGTCTCTCCTTTTCGATTTTCCCTTTATGGGTTTGTTTTATTTGTGTGTATATTTCAACTTTCTTGTGATTTTCCTTTCTGGGTTGTTTGTGTTTTTTCCCGTTTTAGTTATAAACAGATGATATAAGATATGTTGTAATGATGTGTTTTGATTTGTTTGCAATCCATGTGTACGATAAAATGTTGTGAAATGGTGTACAGGATTTGGAACCGATGAGGAGGCGGTGATATGGGTGTTAGGACACAGAAATGCAAGCCAGAGAAAGAAAATCAGAGATACTTACATGCAGCTTTACAATGAGAGTCTCATTGATCGTCTCCATTCTGAACTCTCTGGTGATTTTAAGGTATGATGTTTTTCAATGCTTCTCTAATTGATGTAATTCAATAAAATCTTTGTTTCTGTTTAATTTTGATAGAAAATATGAACAGGTTGCACTCATTATCTTATAATTGTAATAAGTTCAAATTGTTCACTTGCATCACATTTTTGATTTCTGGTTATAATCATGAAATTGAAGTTTTTGAGAGGATTAATTTATATAGATTATATTGTGTATCGAAATATATGGTTTATATATAGTAGACATTTGAGCCGGAGGAGTATATTTTCCAGAAAGGTGAATATGAAATTATTGAAAATTTTGGAACCATCTCTGTAACTGTAGGGCGAGCTTTGAATTAAGTAATCGGAATGGAGCATTATAACTAATTTTGTTGTTTAGAAAATATAGAATGTTCAAATGTGAATATATCCGATTTTTTCATATACATGTCACGTGTGTATGCAACAGGATACTAATTTTAGTCCGGGAAATGGTTCTTGAATCCTTTGAATTGCACCACAAGTTTTGCAGTATTGCTTTTTTATAATCTCTATCAAGTAATGTTCTCAATCATCCATCTGTTAACGTGTAACAATTCGAGCTTTGGATGTGTAACAGAATGCGGTGATTTTGTGGACATATGATCCTGCAGAAAGGGATGCGAAACTGGCAAATGAAGTTTTGAAGAAAAAGAGGAAAGATCTTAAACATCTGCAAGTGATAATTGAGATAGCATGTGCATCATCTCCTGACCATCTGGTGGCCATGAGGGAGGCCTATTGTTCTCTCTTCGATTGCTCACTCGAAGAAGACATCGTGTCTGAAATCTCTTTCCCCGAACGAAAGGTAATTGACACTGACTTGCAAACATATAATGAAACACACTTTGTGATATGAATTTGTCTTGTCTCGTGTTTGTATCAAACTCAACGAAGCACGAACCATATATTTGTCATTACTTTTTCACCTATGTATGTCTTAGAGGTAGCTTAAGCTCTAATTGATTTGATATGTTGGTATTGAACAGATTCTTCTTGGTTTAGTGAGCTCCTTCAGGTATGACAAAGAAATGGTGTATATGGATGTAGCCAACTCTGAGGCGGCTAAGTTACATGAAGCCATCAAAGCAAAGCAGCTAGATCATGATCAGGTTGTATATATACTTGGCACCAGGAATTTCCATCAGCTTAGAGAAACTTTCCGGTGCTACGAGAGAAACTATGGAAATCCTATTGAGCAGGTTCAGCTTTGCAGTTAATTGTGTATATGGTTTTTTTTTTTTTTTTTTTTTTTTTTTAAGTTCATTATTTTTTTCTTCCATTGAGCAACTCTTTCTTTTGGCAGGACATCAAAAATTGTGGGGATGCTGATTTGGAAAATCTGCTGAAAAAGGTTATTTGCTGCATAGACACCCCAGAAAAACACTTTGCAGAGGTGATTTTTTATCAATCAGTCAGCAATTTGAACTCATTTGTTATCTTAAAACCTTTTTATAAACATTTGGGAGTGAACTGTTTTTTGTACAGGTGATAGGAAATTCCATTATTGGACTTGGGACAGACGAGGATTCGTTAACCAGAGCCATTGTGACTCGAGCTGAAGTCGACCTGAAGAAGGTAAGAGAAGAGTACTCTAATATGTACAAAGAGGATCTCGACAAAGCGGTGATTGGTGACACATCAGGATACTATAAGGACTTCTTATTGACCTTGCTTGGATCAAAATTCTGATTCTGATTCCTTCTGGTGTGAGACTCATTTGGGAATCAATGGACATTTGAATGGCTTGTATAGGCTTGCCCTCTTTGAATAATAGTTGTGAGAGTGTGTTGTTGCCTGCATATCCAAAACTTGAGACTTATCTGTTTGTCTATGGTTGATTCTAAATTGATTGTTATGGTTTTGTTTTTCCATAAAAATATTGTCTAGGAAAGGACTGTTTTGTGTACAATACAACTTTGTAATATTGCCATCACGGAATTTATTGTTCAAACCATATAATTCTTTCTTTGCGTATTTGAGTCGTGGATAGAATTCTTTCGGGATGATAACATCGAATCCTGCACGAAAAACGAGCAGAATCCTACACCTGATGACTCGAGTCCTCGTGATGTTGGTGCTTCTTTGCGCATCCAGCTGATCAGGAACTCTATATAATATTGGACTTAGCAGATTCCTTCAAGAAAATGAGCTTGTTTCTTTAGTTGTTGTAAACTTGTTATCATCATCAGCTGTCATTGGAGATGAAACTAAAAATGATTCCATTTTGACTTTCTAGTTTCTAAAGAAGAGATGAAACTCTGATATATAATATTTATTGGACTTGGCAGATTTGTAGGGATTTTCCGTGTTTAAAAAATGTTAGGAAACAATGACTTTCAGAGATTTCTGTTATCTCTCAGATGAATTATGATGATTACGTGTTGTTCTTCTCTGTGGGCGGTGCCGCAGTGGAGTCTTTTATCACGATGGTGGCACATGCAATGTGTGTCCATGACCCCATGCTTGATGCTTGGTTGACTTTCTACATAATCAACTCTTTTGACTTCTTGAAATATTGCATTTCCTTCATCTGATTATGACATCAAAAAATTCCCAGTTTTTATTTTTCTATAAATAGGCTCACACACTACATAATTTTCATATAGTGAAATACACACCATAGCTCTCATCAATGGCTTGTGCAAGTACTATCAATCTTGTTTCTTGGGTGTTTTCCTTCTTTGCTGCTGCTGCAATGGTGTGCATCATATTTTTCTTGACTCGCAAGAAAAGTTGTAGCAAAAACAAGAAGGAACTCCCACCAGGAGAAATGGGGATTCCTTGGATTGGTGAAACAATACAATTCTACAAAGCACAGCGAAAAAACCGGTTGTTCGAGGACTTTTTCCAACCCCGGATAACAAAACATGGAAAGATTTTCAAGACGAGTCTATTTGGCTCATCCACAGTTGTGATGAATGGAGCTGAAGCCAATCGTTTTGTTCTGTCGAATGAGTTCAAGTTGGTGATAAGTTCATGGCCTTCTTCGTCGGTTCAGTTGATGGGGAAAGACTGTATCATGCAGAAACAAGGGGAGCAACACCGGTGTCTCCGTGGGCTGATATCCACCAACCTCAGCCAATCTGCAGGGATGGAGGCTTTGGTGCCCAAAATATGCAACTCAGTTCAGCTTCACCTGGACAGATACTGGCGTGGTCAAGACAGGCTTCATCTTTATCGTTCAACGAAGATCTTGACGTTTACCATAGTGTTTGAGTGCTTGTTGGGGATCAAAGTTGAGGCTGGAATGTTGGAAAGGTTTGAGAGAGTCTTGGAAGGTGTTTTTGCTCCAGCAATCAGTTTTCCTGGCTCGAGATTCTCCAGAGCGAAGAAAGCAAGGATGGGGATACAGAAGATGCTGGTAAAAGTTGTGAGAGACAAGAGAATGGAAATGGAAGGAGGAAGAGACGGTGATGATCATCATCATCAGGAAGGAATGTTATTGTCACAACTGGTGGCCGGGATGATTCGCGGGGATATCACAGAGGAAGAGGTTATCGATAATGTTGTTCTGCTTGTCTTCGCGGCTCATGACACAACTTCTTTCGCTATTGCCATGACATTCAAATTGTTGGCTCAGTACCCAAATAGCCACTCTCTCCTCCTTCAAGGTACGTACACATACAATACTATCGAACATTTCCATATTATTTTCTTTACCGAAATCTTAAACTCATATCAAAGCTAATAATCCGGCAGAACATGCTGAGATAATGAGAGAAAAAAAGAGCGGGGAGGTTCTGAGAATGGAAGACATAAAGAAGATGAAGTATACATGGCAAGTTGCTCGCGAAAGCATGAGGCTTTTCCCTCCCATCTTTGGCTCCTTCAGAAAAGCAGTTGCTGACATTGAATATGATGGATTCACCATACCTAAAGGATGGAAGGTACATATAATGTATATCATTACTACTTCTTCGAAGAAACACCAAAAGACGAAATCCGCTGAAAAATTCAAGATCTTATCTGACTATATGCATTTGTGGTGTATGTGCAGGTGTTATGGACAGCATATGGAACACATTACAATGAAGAGTATTTCAAAGACCCTTTAAGTTTCAATCCAAGTAGATTCGAAGAACACATACCTCCATATGCTTTTCTTCCATTCGGTGGAGGGCCAAGAGTCTGTGCTGGCTACCAACTGGCCAAGTTGAACATCCTCATTTTTGTTCATTTTGTTGTAACTCTATACGATTGGTCCTTGCTTTGTCCCGATGAGTCGATCACCATGGATCCTCTTCCATTCCCTTCCCATGGAATGCCCATCAAAATTTCTCCCAAGTTGTAAAACATCTATGTTATCATTTTTTTTTCTTCTCACATTCTTGTAATGAATATCAGCTATTTCAATTTATTAAGATATCCTACTCATAAATACTACAGAGAATGAAACATTAATTACCATTTATCCAAGTTTTGGCTATCAACAACCATTCCACTACATCATCTGTTGTCAACTTTTACAAGCTCATTTTCTTAGAAGGCATTTTCAACAGATGAGATTATGAAAATCTCTAAAAATTCAAATGCCTTCTAAGACATTTACTACAGCTTCGAAAATACGGGAAGCTAAATCCTCATCAGCAGCACTTATAATAGTACCTGTTGCCCTGACTTCAATCAAAGCTTTATTTGGATCTTGGACATGTACAATACAAGCCTTATCTGATTCAGCATCCGTCATACTTTGTTCGACATGTCCATTAATACCCATCTTGGACAACGCAGCCAAAAGATTTTCGGGGTCTGGTGAACCCCAATGTAGGATTGGCTTGTTCTGTGAGGAGTTGGCCTGCTCATTTCCAGAGAGTAGCCGGTGTTTGCCTTGATCTATCAAGAGCTCTCCCTTTAGTCTCGTGATATTCAAGTTTCTCTGTTTCGAATTACTCCAATGGAGCTGGGAAGCCAAATCTGTTGCAATCTCTAGCTCTGAACTTTCCTTCAAGCTAGGTATACGTAATGTTTCATTTACAGAATAGTGAGAAACTGAGAATGAATTTATATTTGTAAAACTGACACGATTCCTCAAATCCTCAGGGAACTGTCGTGGAAAAAACAGAAAAGGCCAAAAATTTAATTAATTACACAAATGAGATTTCAAGTGGCTTTAGTGAAAGAGACTTAAAAATACATAAATAAATAAGTTGGATGGATTACCAGAACCGATTTTGGTTGGAGCGTCTTTAGTAGAGGTTTAACTTTCTGCAGCCTAAAAAAGAAGAGATAAAGTTAGAATGAATATAACCTTAAAATCCAAACAAGAAGATTACTTGCTTGACTTTACAAGAGCATTTCCCAACTGAAATACAAAGAAAAGAAAAAGGAGAAAGAAAACTCTACTTTATTCCAGATAGAAATGAACATTGAAGAACCTTCATTGACATTGGCTTGAAAGGCAAGAGAGCTATATCAGCATCCGTTTCATCCTGCGAAATGGTGTTGCACTCATTACGTCATCCAATTAACATATTCCAAAAACAAGTAAATGGACTATATAGTAAGAAAAGGAAAAGGGACTCAAATGCAAGTTAAATAAATGAGAAAAAGGGAATAAATTAGCACCTCGAGAACAAGTAAAGAGTTTGGATCCCCACACCAACGTCGAAGCAAGTGCACAGCAGGACCAAGACGCAGACTCCAGTGAGGACAAAATACGACACAGGGTTCCTGCCAATTTATTCTATGCAACTAATGTCAGTGCTTCTTGTACATCCAGCAAACATGAATCGCATGTGAACCCTACTGAATTTCTAATGTCTTTACATGAATTTAAGGAAGACCGTGTAATGACTATAAAATTTAAAAACTTGATTAAACTAATTAAAATATTTTGAACACTAAAACTTGCATGCTAACTAGAACCAAAAGAGAATGTCCACAGGATATTGTGTATATTTGGCATTTTCCTTTAACAACATTGCACCGTGAGGTCAGAAATATTCTAACATAAAAACAAGTTCATATCTTACAATAGTTTAGGTGAATGAACTGTGGGAAATACATAGATCTTCTTCTCCTTAACGAGCTCGACATGAGCAAACAAAGACTCACCGGAAAAAAGCTGTCACACCAAATGAAAAAGCAAACTGTCATCGGAGTTTATGTCAATATAAGTCAAGCATGAGTTCAGCACAGTTTAAACCAATTAAGCTTATAAGCAAGATGTACCTTCTCTTGGCGTTGCTTACATAGCCACTCTGGTATTATGTTGGTATATGCCAACAATTCTTCAGCTACAGAAGAGATAATATATATTGGAATCTGCAACGAGTATATAAAATATGATTGTAAGAAATATGCCTCATGAATGAGATAGGGCAAGGTTTCAACTATACTCAACCATAGATCTGTAGTTTTCCTAATGGGAATAATAAAAATCCTGGTGTGAAACTTAAGAATTTGTACTAAAGTGTCTGTCTGTCATCTCCAAGCTTACAGATAAGCTGGAAGCAGATGGGGAACGACAATTAATCCATTTTCTATTATGTCATACATGTAGACATCTAATAATCTATCTACACAATATAACAATTTCATAACTGTACAGTTGTATGTAAGGTTTTTATTTTTATTTTTTATTAATATATACAAATTTGATTACGATAATTGAATGTGAACCGAAACCCCACCACATCTTGATGTGAGTGGGTTTCGATCCCAAGACCTTTTACACAACTAGAAGAGATCTCACCCTAAGCTAGATAATTCCAACAAGTTGTATGCTAGTATACATCTATAAAAATGCACTTAAATAAAGTTACAAAAAGAATAAAAAGATGTTGGTTGACCATATACCTCCAGACCTGAAGATTTCAGGAATATCGAAATCTGCTCTAAAAGTTGAAGAAGAACTCCAATTCGATCAATTGGAATAAGGACTGAACCGCCAGATTTAACAGAATCTATGACACAGGAGCAAATATAAGCTAGTTTTTCCCTTTCCTCTGAACTCTCATCGTTATTACTTAAGGATTTGGTCAATTCTTCCCAATTGTTGTTATCATCACTACACATCATACAAAAGCCATCATGTTCAATCAAGCCATTCCAGGGATTACAAATAATATATACAAGTTGATTTTTTTCTTTCAAGATACTAACAAATGCAGGAACTCGCAGGAAACTCATTCACAATCCAGATACTTTTAAGGGAATTAAAGTTCTGTCTATAATTTCCACGCCTAATTTCTGTCAATAACACAACAAAACAAAGAACTTTCTGGGATGGGGTCTAAAATTCGGCTTTCACACAAAATCATGAGTTGATATGATGCATCCAAACACTCAATTAAGTAATACCAAAAGTACCTGGATGTTGACTGTTCATTATCTTCTGTCGTCAATAGAGTTGAGAAGTCAGAATATAATATCATATCACTCCCTTGAAGAGCATGGTAATCAAAGTCCATTGCATGACCAGAATCAAAGATGGAACCTGAAACAAAAGCGATATTTCTCTTTGGACTGTTTATCATCCAATTGCATGCACCTATTTCTAAACCTGAGCTGATTGCCTTTATAACCAATGTCCCATTGTAGCAAGTTTCTTCTACATATCTAAGTCTTTGAACCTTCGTCATGCAATCCTTCAAATGAGCTGCACTGAGAACAATCCTCTATTATATCCTCATATATCTAAAATTTTCTATCAGTAAGTAATAATTTGCATATGAAAATAGAGTTGCAATCAAATATAATGTGCTCAACAAGCCATTAAAGATGGCTCTTATTATACTTTAACACCTTCAAAGCTATAAAAAATTTGCCAACAGTTTTTGCCGTGACCTAACAACAAAGATGCTGACGAAGATGCTCTTAACACTACAATTATTAACCAGAATGTGGTAAAATTAAAACCATGGACTAAAATTTACGACAAATATAAAGAAAAACTCCCTACTGGTACACTTTTCCAGTAAGCAGGCATATCCATTTCAATTAAAAGTTTTGTAAGTTTACCATTCTGAAATCTTATTAGTCTACCTATTTGTGTTTTCCTAGTTGCATAAACCATTTGCAAAGAACTAACAATATTAAATAGTGTCCAAGAAAATGACATAATGCAAGCTTGACAGTGAAAATCATTCAAAAAAATGAAGCATCAATTACCTGTACAAGGGCATCCAACCTCCCAACTCTGCCCCATCTTTGCCTAAAACCATCTTTCTCAATGCCGATGGAAGCAGTTCAAATTCTTCCGATTTCATCCATTGAGGAACACTTGACTCCTCAGGTCCATAGAACTGTCTATATTCCATATGCATTGAAACAAGATCCTCCATCATAAGCTGCCCAAGTCTTGCTGCCGCTTCAGTTACATATATCTAAACAGATTAAAAAAACCAAACCCGAGCAACAAATCAAAATTCAAAACCATTTTAGCAGTAACTCAACTCTAAAACTGAACATATATATCAATCTAACATATGCCACTACCTTAGCAGAAAAGTCCTTGTTTCGAGTAAGATAAGGCAATCCAAGCATACCCAT
This sequence comes from Acer campestre, assembly GCA_954870605.1. Classification (NCBI taxonomy): domain Eukaryota; kingdom Viridiplantae; phylum Streptophyta; class Magnoliopsida; order Sapindales; family Sapindaceae; genus Acer; species Acer campestre. Next base: position 32,835,264 of record OX940806.1, read on the forward strand.
TGGGCTCGAAATCAATACAACATCAATGAAAGAAACATTCCACAAATGCAAGTTGTTGACAGTTTTGTACCAGGGCTGTGCATATATCAAACAATTTGCATCAATTGGTTTCTCAATTTTCTGCCTTTTTCGAACTCCAGCTTCCGTATCCACAGACTCATGGACTGCAAAATCTGAACTTTCTTCATCTCCAATGGTACGAGAGTCCGTGGGAATCGGAGCGAAGATTGTGAGAGCTGAAAGGTCCAATGGGCAATCGAACAAAACCCTGAATCCAGAAACATTGAGCATGTGACATGGTGGAAAATGGAAACCCCCACCTTTGCCCAAACATGTCTGCATAAATTAGACAACAAAATGCAATCATTAACCTCCAAAAATAGAAGAAATAAATCTAATACATGTACTTATAGAGAGAAAAACAGAGAGACAGATAGACAGAGAGAGTGAGAGACTCACAAACTTCATGGAGATAGTGAATAATTTTTTCTTTTTTTAAAGGAGAGATTTTTTTCACTGCATATAGTGGATTCTTATCTCAACCTACAAATTTGTAAGAAGAAGAAGAAGCAAATTTGTAGCTCAAAGTGGCTGTTGATTATATTATGTAGAAGAGCACCTTCTAACGAAGAAATCGAAATTTGATTGAAGCGAGACCGCTTGAAGACAAGAAGGAGCTCATTGTTCGTTGTTAAGTATTTATTAATAATATTTTATTTATTAATTATGTAAGGCAAATTGCAATAACAACCTTAAGGATTTGCATTATGGCATAATATTCAATAATTGACTTTGATTATACAGACACTCCTAACGTAGGTTTACTATTGTTAGATTTAACAAGTGGCTTTAATATAACAAAGTCACATTTGAAAAGTTAAAAATATATTTTAATTGAAAAATAAAAAGAGAAGAAATTCCATTTGCACTGGAGTTTAGTCCATCGATGGTGAAGATTCAATATTTTGTACAACAATGGTTTAAGATAAAAGGAGATCATTGATCTCCATAAACCATAATCTCTTCTTGTCACAAGTGATTTTTTTAATACTATAATTTATTTATTATGAGAATACTTTTAAAAAAAATTATTTCATTTGGATTTATTGAGTTGACTTTCCCAATCCATTAAAACAAATAACAAAAACTAATTACATTATAGTATTTATTGACTTTCTTGAGATGCAGATTAAAGGACTTCATATTATAGAAAATTTGTGAGGAGAAAACTTCACACACCACAATTACATACTAGATATTCTCCAATGTTTTAATACTTCAGTATTTATAATAACAACAAATTCTAGATCTATTTGAAGTAAATGCATCTGTGAAAAGTGAAAATGGAATAATAGTACAATGAATTATTACAAAGGAAAAATGAAGTTTTAAAATAATTCAAAGTTTTGTAATCCTTTCATGCTCTTATGGCTTTGTTAGTTTCCTCCAATTTCCAAAATTTCTCAAACTATAGACTTCACATTGAATGATATCCATCAAACATAAAACAAATACAAGTCACCCTCAGTTTTATAAATTCAAAGAAAATTACAATTTTGATAACCTCAACAACATGAGGTTGATGTTATATATAGTCTTTATGAACACTTTCTGTTTTGTCACTCACACACACACACACACAAAAAATGACAAGTACTTGCAATGTCTTGCATTGTGAATGATCAACCTAAAATTTCTCTGAAGTCATAGTTCAGTCATGATTCATGGAAGGTGGAGAAGAACCAAGCTTGACTCATGAACTGCTTCCACAAATGGCAGTTTGTTTGCTATATAGTGTTCATAGAAGATGATTCAACAATCAAATAAAACAGAATAACTGTAACAATCACAAAACGAAATCAATGTCGATACAATCTGGATTTGGTTTGTCTAGACAACAATGAAGAACTAGACTCTACCCGGCCTCCACCACTTTTTCTTACCTCAATCAATTGCCACACTATGTTCCCAATAAGAAATCATTTAGAATATAAGATGAAAGGAAAAGAAGAGTTGAAAAGCTTGAGCACAATCATAATGAAGAAACTAATGGCTGTGTTAAGGTTGAATCGAATTCCGTGAAGTTCAGAGGCTGCAAAGAAGGCTGGAAGTAGGCATTGCTTGCATTCTTGTAGTTAACTTCCAACTGACCACTCTTCTCATCGAGTTCATCGTTCTCCACAGCATTCTGTTTCATGAAAAGAAATTTTCTGCTAAAGTTACAAATAGATATGACACGGTGTTGTCAACCCCAAAAATCCAGAGCTCTATAAACTAAAACTTATGACACAGGTTACAGTTCATGATTTTGCCCAAAAATGAGGCCTCTGCAAGAATGCGGCCCATAGAAAAGCAAAAATGCAAAAATGATGAGTAAATTGCTTGTAAAGCTATATGACAGTAGAAATGCTTGAGCGAATTTGAGTAAAATCCAAGGCAGAACTAGAAACAACCAATAGTTGGAACTTATTCCATATGAAGTGACGAAGTCTTTCAGTTTGAGAATTCATAACAATATACTTTTGCCTTCATTATTAACCATATACGACGTTGTAAAATATCAAGTGTACCTGGATAGAGTTATGGAGAAAAGTGGGAAGGAAACGCATCTTGCAGTACTCATTGAACATTATAGTGATCAATAAGAGTGGAATTGTGGCTATGGCAGCAGCCGGTTTTGACTTCAGACCGAAAAGGCCAATCATTGTGATTTGCATGAGAATGAATCCAACAAATATGTAATGATGGATATGTGGCCAGTACTGTCCACATGTCTCATAAACAGTTTCATATACATCTTGAATCTGCAATATAGAAAAGAACATGTAACTTCTTGAATACGACCAATCCATGAAACAGTCATAAGTTTTCATGTATAATAATAAATTTGATTGATATGGGAAAGACAAGATAGTTCACCTGGTTGACATACACGGCATAGCCTAGAAAGAAGTAGCCAACAAGAACCGGAAGCAGCAATGGAGAGACAACGGCATATACAGAACCGATCAGAATTGAAAGGGAGACCACAGGGATGACTCTAAAGTAGGGTAGTGAATAAAGATAAGGATTTCCCTCCCCTCGGCCACATGTATGCGACTTTATAAAGTCCAATAATAGCATGCCAGCCTGAAGAGCCTCCAAAGAGAATCCTGACAGTCCATCTGCCAAAATGTATGTCAAAAGGAAATCGGCCTGGAGAAAAGAAGAATTGAGGGTCAAACCTGTAACACCAATTTACTAAATAAAACTTCCAAGTAAACAAAGAAAAACCGTGTTACTTGTCTTTTTAGAGATAACAGATTTGACATGAAATCGTATATATCCTAGTATCCTACAACTATAAAATGTTTGCAACTAGCCTGTTCTTAAAGTACCATGTAATATCTATCCAATTCTCATGTCATATAAAGTAAACAAATGAATAGATAGAAATATAATTGCTTCAAAAACATAGATAAAGGCAAACAAAGCTTACTTGAGCAGAAACTGCACTGGCAAGACGACTGGGAAAATTCTGAGGATGAGTAAAAGATTCTCCAATTTCTTCCAACAACGATCCTGATATCAAGCTAATAAAGAATACATTTCCCACTAGAAAATAGAAAACCATGTTGCAAGTTTTTATCTCCACCTGACTCCTTGATACGGAACCACCAAATTTAGCTATGCCTAGCATTGCGAAGGGAACAACATATATGAATCCATTAAGAATGACACTCGGAAGATAGCCCACCAATACAGAGCTTAATCCTGGTCTGTTGCAGAGGTAATATGCCAAAGAATTGTAAGTTTACTTAATAATTACAAGCAACCAGAAAAATAAATTATGTTTATATTCTTTTTGATACAAGATGGATATATCATAACAAACAAATTGTAAAAGCCTACAACCAACAGGTTGTTTTTTCGGTTTTTACAATGGTCGTGGTCCATTTCAACTTTGAAAGATTAGAATTGATGAATTGGCTGTTAACAAAAGTATATTAAGGTTTTAAAATCAGAACATAGAAAAATTCTTACACGTTCTCATAATGAATGAAAGAACCTACGGAAAAACAAGAATCCTTACATTAACTCTATAGCTCTGACTGGGGGGAACCATGTTTTTAGCTTCTCAAATTTGGCAATTCCTTGAACAGCAGTGACAGGGATGGCAAAGAAAATCGTAAGAAGTGACGCTGCAATGAAAACTCCAATTCTGTACAATGGCAGAATTCTATATGAAATTGTCAGATTCCTCCAATACACATCCCTCAGTTCAGGAGCCCTTTCAGTAATCCAATGAAGTGGATGTGAATGTTGCTGAGATTGGGCAGCAAGTGCAGCACCCCATCGGGACTTGAATGTAACGAAGGCAACCGGCACTTCCTATGGAAAATAAGAGCGAAAGTAACTTGCATAGTATTGTTAATCCTTGTTTACATAACCTTATATATACAGACGAGCTTCCTCGTGGATATTCATAGTATAGTCATAATTTCAAATATTTTCCTATTAAATCAAAACATCTTAATTTTTTATTATATCATGCCACAACATTTCTTCAAATGCAATCACAACATATAATTACAGCTGACGAGATTAATTACCACACCTTCAGCATGTTTTCACCCTGTAATTGATGGATCCGATGAAAGATTTCTCGAAGTTTTTCTTCGTGCAGGGATATTTTTGAATTTCCATGAGAAACATCCGAGAGTAAGGGCTTTCTATTATGTTTCTTGACGGTTGATCTCTCTCTTAAATCTTCTATCTTCCTTGTAATATATTTTGCCCGGTCCTACATATAATCATAACCATGAGAGGTGTTTATCGGATAATGGCATTTAGTGAAATGAAGGACATGTGAATCCACCATACTTAAAAATGTTACATATAGTAGCGCATATAAAACCATCAACTAATTTTATTTATCAATTCATATGATGCTGCAGATCAATTTTTCAATTTTTTTTACTCTTTTTTATCATTGTAAACTACTCATCTGCAGGGCATCTAAAACTAACAAAACAGTAGAACCTAATTCTCAATAGGTTAAACCTTACCGTCAAATCTTCAAATTCTTTTCCATTATATAGAATTCGACAAGAATAATAACTGTATGGGTGATGCTTAGAGAAGAAGTGATCAACAGAACAACGACGAGCCTTGTGATCGACACAGATGGGTATTTGCCGAACCAGAACATTAAACTGATCAGGCCGATGTCTGATGTTTCGTAGTCGATCGATCCTTTTAATCAAAATATCATTGTATTCCTGGAGAGAAATTATGTAGGAAGTCACCGCTTAAGTCAATTTATAAGAAAAAACATGAGTCACTTATCCCCAATGCTACAATTTGGAACTTTCTATGCATATAAACAAACAATAACACACCATTACTTGCGGCTGGTGAAACATTCATATTATATAGAAAAATTATTGAAGTGCAAAACTCACCTTATACAACAGGTATAATCCATAGAAAGTTATAATCCATAAGCATGCAAAATGAACCCAAAGCCTATGAGATAAAGAGAACTTGTTAGCACATTGTGTTGTACGGTTTCGCTTGCAAGATCATCCTGTTTCAGATAGGCAATCAACCGAGCTCAACTTAAATAATGTGTTTATTGTAGCAAAGAAAGATATGAACAAATGATAAATATCTATCATCTCAAATATGTATTTTATAGATAAATAAACATGTAAGCATGCTTATAGATATTCAGAATTACTTCATTTCAGAGTTTCAGTCAAATAAAAAAATGTACATACTTTAGAGAAAATTATTCAACTTCTTTGTTTTCGAAGCAAAATATTTGGTATGAGGCAACTTCGTTGATGTCAACATCGAATGAATAAACCATATAGAGCAAATAATAATATCATTCTGGAATTATCGGTCATTTACATTATATATAAATCACTGAATTTGATAAAAGATAATTCAAAAGTATCCTTCACTCCTAATGAAATTAACTTATAGATAAAAATATGTCATCCTGAATTTTCCTAAATAAGAAGAAGATATTCAATGTCCCAAAATGCTTCTTAAACTACGAGTAAAGGATACACAAACTGGTCAATGATGGTTACCACATCTTTCTAAATGGAAATCTAGAGACCGTGAGGAGAAATGAAAAGAATTCACGATTGATATATATATATATATATCAGCAAAAAGTATATATAAGCATTCTTATTCTGGAAATTAAGAAATTCTCACCAATTGGAACCTTTACCGATATTAGCTATTGTAAAAGAATCCATGGTCTTGTGGCTACTAGGTGGTCCACCCCGGCTGCTATAATTAACTGGAAGAAGTACCACCAATCCAATGAGAGAGCAAGCCATAAAGAAATTGATTCTGCAAAATTAACAGGCATGTTATCAATAAACTATACACGAAACCTTTTTAAAGAACATCATTATCAAGCAAAATGAAAAATCATCATTACACACGAAAAATCTGGAAGACGAGCCACAATCTCATTCATGTGAGAGTGAGGGGTTTATCACTGGACCAATCTCGACTTAGTCGAATAAGGATATATGCTATCTAGCCTGAATTTATCTTTGTGAAGCCTAAACTGTGACTAATTCAAAGCACAGTACAACTTGATATTCAAACAAGAAGTTGTGAAACCTGAATTCATGAACAATCTCATGAAGTTGCAAAAACTTGATATGGAGCTATACACCGCAATCTCATTCTCGTGGGTGACAAGGGTTTATCACCGGACCAAGCTCGACTCAATCTTTTTTTTTTGAAAAGGCAGTTTATTAGTAAGGCCAAAGGCCAGCCACGCCAGAACAGCTGCAGCGAAACAAAACAGAGGCAGCAGAAAAGGGCACAAACAGCCCAGAAAAAGAAAAAACAAGAACACCAACCCCAGCAGAAAAAAGAAACGCAGGAAAACAGCCCCAGCAAAAACCCGAAATTAAAAGTCCCTCCAAACAACAAAGTTCCCAGCATCACTAGACCCCAACTTAGCTAAGTTATCCGCAAAAGAATTGTACATTCTTGAGTCAAAAACCACATTTAAACCATTCCAAGAGTTGATAATGCTCCGAATATCCATAATCGTCTTGATATAATTCATGTTCCCAAAATCGCCATCGTTAACCCAAGAGACGGCCACCTTAGAACCACTCACCACGGAAATATTCCGGCCTTGAAGAGACAAATTCGACTGACATAAATCAATAGCTTTCTGGATAGCCCCAAGCAGCATTTGAGTCTAAGATCCCCTTGTACTGAGAGAAAATACAAAGGATTTTCCCATTTCCATCTCTTAGAACCCCACCAATGCCCGTATGGCCCGGTTTACCTCTGGACGAACAGTCAACGTTGAACTTTAGGAGTCATTTAAGCTCGACTCAATCAACAAGGATATATGTTATCTAGCCTAATTTTAACCGTGTGATGCCTAAACTGTGACTAATCCAAAGCGCGCGCGCACACACACACACATATATATATATATATAGAACAGCTTGATATTCAAACAAGAAGTTGCAATTACAAAACCTGAATTCATGATGAACAATAAAAAATGGAAAGTGAAATTACAGAAGACTGACCCAAATTTGAGGAGTCTGATGACGAGGAGGGCATCGAGACCACTGGTTTGGAGGATTTGGTCTTCGGAGACACGAGAGGCGCGAGAAATCCAGGAAATTGAAGGGAGGAATCTGGAGAGAGTGAAGGAGCTATGAAAAGTAACATTGTCAGGGTCTTGAGAGAGACGACGAGCGTAGTAGATTGGTGCATTGGAGGGCTGTTTCTTCAAGATTGAAAACAGTGCGAGAATTGCAAAGGCCAAGCCTATGTTGATCACCGCAGATGCTAGCAGGCCTTGTGGGTTCATTTTTCACGCACACCGCCGCCGACCGTGAAAGCGAGACACACAGAGTTAAAAAAAAGAGGAATTTTTGAGTGTAAAGCTCTGCTCTGCTCTGGACTGATCATGGTGATACGTGTCACTGTGTCAGGGTTGCATTTTGCATGCAGAGAGGGTCGTATATGGTTTCGTTTCATTATATCATTTGCATTGCATGTCGGTTCAATAAATATCTATCAACTAAAACTCTAAAAGTAGTTATATTATTATTGTTTATTCCTTCAAAAAAATATTATTATTATTTTTTGAAAGGGAAAAAATTATTATTATTGGGATCAATAAAAAATTATTATTATTATTTTTCATTTAAATTTGATTTTTTTATACAGTCTTTTACACATTATTTATGTTCAAGTTGAGAAGTTGAGAATTTGAGATGCTTGAATGTTTAACCTCACACGTTGAGGTCGAGAGTTAAAAAAGAAAAGAAAAAAGAAGATGAACATGAACATGAACATGGATGGAGATCACAGAATTAAAAAAATAAAATAAAATTGATGAACGTCGATGATCCCAGATCACCCTTAATCTTTACAAACCCAGTTCAACAATCACCATTTTTTCTGCAATCTGGAAAAAAAAAAAAAAAATTTAAAAATCATCCTCAATCAATTACCAAACATTTTCTTGGCCCCCAAACGTCAAAACCCAAAAACAAAATCCTAGAAAACTCAAGCTCCATTTGATTTGTTTATCGATAATTCCAGATCGATTTCAAGATTGGTTCGAGTTAGAGGAAGGTTGTTGGTAGAGAGAGATTAGAGAGAAGATTGAGTTATTTATTATTGAAGAGGGAGAAGAGAGATTAGAGAGAGATTGAAGAGAGAAGAGATTGATGTTCGTGGTTGAGGAAGGTTGTTGGTAGAGAGAGATTGAAGAGATTGGGATTGGGTTTATTGTTTCATTTTTTTTTTTCTTTTTTTTTTTAACGTCATATTTTGCTTACTTGGTAATTATATATAGTTATATACATAATAACAAAAATTTGATAAAAGAAAATGAATATATTAAAACATTAATGAATTTTATATATGATTTTTTTCATGAATTAATTAATATTAATTTTAATAATAAAAAATTCAACAAATTAAATTTTAAATTTATTAATTTATCATCATTATTATTTTTATTACTTATTAAATACAATACAATACAATAACATATCAAACAAATGTATTATTTAATTCAGTCTAATACAATATCACCAAACATACGTATCACAGGATTGTATAATAACAATAATACAATCCTGTTTACAATCCAATCCGATATAATCCAATACTATATAATACAATAGTCTACAATCCAATCCAATCCAATACATTCCAATATTATATACAATACAATACAGCGTGCCATAAGAGGCCTAAATTCTTTAAATTTTTTTCAAGGGATTGGGTATATAACTACCTTTCCAGAGGCTCGGTTTGTTTCAATGTAAGAGAAAGCCTCAGCAACCTGGCTGAAAGGGAACGGCCCCTTGGGATCGATCACTGGCTTTACCTTTCCGCTCTCTAGATATGGATTTAATTTCTTCAGTACAGCTCCATTTGAAGTGACTACAAATATGAAACCTGGAGGTGTCACCGCACCTATCAGGGTCACCACAGCACCCCCTTCTTTCACTACCTTCACTGCCTTATCACATTGCCCTGTCATTTAAAAGAAAATGGAGATATTTTTCGGCAACAATAAAGAATGATATTAATAAATTAGTTTATTTCTTCCATATAAAATATACAAAAGTTTGCTGTTCTTAATTAGTTTCACATAATTTTCATGAGTATATGACCATGCTAGTTCAAAACCAACCACGGAGTAATATCATATTCTGTATTGATAATAAACACAGAAAGCAAACCACAAATAGTTGAATCCAAACTAACTCAAGCTCTCTATGTTATCCACCAAAAAGCAAGCAATTAGTGCAAAATCTTACCAATAGCATCATAGACTACGTCAAATTTTTCCGGAAGATCTTCAAAGTTCTCTTTAGTGTAGTCAATAGCCAAATCAGCACCCAAACTCTTCAATAGCTCCAAATTTCTGGTACCTGATGTTGCTGCAACTTTTGAAGCACCAAACACTTGTTTCGCTAGCTGCACCAACAAGATATTATAAGTTCAGTAAAGTATGCAGAAGATACAGGATATCTGTTCTTCACTTCTTCATTACATTCGAAAGTTCAGTTATAACTAACAATGCCTTATACATCCATAGAATTGATCAGTATTGTCAATGTAATCCACTGCCTAGTCTATAAAGGTTTCATCTCTATTCATAAATATCATAATCTTTTCTCAAGTATAAAGGATAATTATTGTGCCTCCAACCTCTTGCTAGTCATTGTATTTGGATTTCACTAAAAACTGACAGAAATTAATAATGGATCAGTGAAAGGAAGCCGAAGACAGGCACAAGATGGAAGGAATAAACAAGGTTAAAACAAACATGCATTGCAAATTAATAAGTATAGATCACGGGGAGTCCGTGGACAATTTGAAAAGGCATACCCATCAGCAAAAATATTGTAGTATAGACATCAATGAATATTAATGAACTTCACCATTGATAAGCCATAATGACAAGTGAAATATGATATAGTGAATCCTTTCATTTAAAGTTGTTGTTAGAGGGTTGAATTCAAGACTGGTCTATGGTATAAATAAGCAAAGGTTAGCCTAACTTAAACCCACAAGGGCTCTTTTAAGATAAAACTGTGAGGCCTAATGGGCCAAAGTGGACAATACCTCGTGGGTGGCGGCCTCATGCTTACACAAGTGAAATTTTGGTGTCAACAAAAGTAAATGCAGGAGGAAAACTAAGACCACATCTCATCTCATATAAACGGTTTCTAGCAACACATAGGAAAAACGTCTTTCGAACAAAATTTCTGCTGCTTATAGGACACAAATGAGTTATTTATCAAATCATTGTTTACTTGTCCTCACATATCTAAATATTGATTGCTTAGCATTGGAAATTTAAGATTACATAAAAACAAAAACAAAAGTAGCTTACCTGAATGACCAAGCTTCCAACACCACCAGAACCGTTCAAAACGAGAATAGATTTACCAGCAGAGAACCCGGTCCTCTCCAAACCTTCATAGGCTGTCTCAATAGCGAGTGGAAGGCTGGCAGCCTGTACAAAATCCAAATTCTTAGGCTTCAGAGCCAGCAGCTTCTCTTCAACAGCTGTGTACTCTGCTAGAGAGCCAAATTGTTTGGGGCCGTCCAATGCTTTCTCATTTACATCTCCATATACTTCATCCCCCTCCTTGAATTCCTTCACTAGACTGCCGACCTTCACCACCACTCCAGCAACATCGTAGCCTGGAACAGTCTATAAACAAACCAAACCAAAGAAGAACCCCGTCCTTATACTCTATAACAAACTAACGTTATATAATATCATTTGCAGTAAAATTGTACCCACTATTGTTACAGAATATGCAAACCGAAAGACAATCACAGTTCACACGCGAAAGCAAATATAGGATAAAACCCTGGGCTAAATTATCACTCCTCAATAAAACCGGAAACCACCATGAGCTCTTAGCGCAACGTTACTGATTCAGGCTTCACAACCCAACTATCACTTTTGCACCAAAGATGGTGTTAAATGGTGAATTCTTAGCATCTTTTCCCTCTCAACTTCACTAATTTAACCCAAATTTACAGCCATGGACAAAATTCAGAGAAAAAAGTTCCAAGAACATCAGTGACAACACATGTTCTCAGAATCACAGTGAAAGTACCTCGATTAATATATAAGTTCAGAGAACATAACAAAGAACACACATTTCATACATTGTATACAGTCTTTATTAACACAAGAAAATGACAAAAAATCCATGCTATAAATTACTTTCTCTGCATCCAATCACTTCAAAAACAATATTTGAAAGAAAGAAAATAAAATTTACCGGGAGAGGAGAATCAGTGGCCTTGAATATTCCCTGCCTTCTCTTGGCATCAACAGGGTTGAGAGCAGCAGCAACCACTTTGATCAAAACTTGGTCCTCCTTCACTTCAGGAACTGAAACATTCTCATCAAACTTCAACACATCAACCCCTCCATATTCTCCATAAACCCACGCCTTCATTTCACTGTGTATTGTATTTGCACCTACTTTTGTGGCTTCAGTGGCAGCAGAAGCAGCTTGTGAACTTGCTCTGACTCTCAGAGGAAGGTAAGAGAAAGAGGCGTGTACAAGTCACTCAGATCTCTCTTTTATACGAGAAGATCTCACAAGAAATTACAAGAGATACACAGATAACTCTCAAGAACACAATAGGTCACACAAAGACTTTCAGAGAATACGAGAGAGAGAAAGAATGAAAACCCTCATCTGATAACAAATGAAAATCTTTATGACTCTCTCTATCTCTCGATAAATGACTAAATAAGTAACTTTCATTCACCAACAAATAAACACTTTAGAGAAAAGCTAAAACGAAAACACCTATACAAGCAAAAAAAAAAAAAAAAAAAAAAAACATCAATATCCCACCTATACCCCACGCACTACAAAGAATATCATTTTCTCATCAACCTTTTGTTGCAAACCACTCACCTCGCAACTAATATATTGGATAAGCTTCTCTTCGGTGCACGGATTATTGTTATGCTACAAAGCATTACGATTCCTCCAAATATTATATAATGTAGAAAGAAAAACTAGCCAACACAAATAAGCCTTTATAGTTTTGTCCCTCCTCTCTTCCAACCCAAAAGAAACCACATCTTTCCAACAAATAGGCGGATTAAACACGCTACACAAACTCATAATCTGCTGCCAAATTCTGCTACTATAACTACAAGTAAAAAATAAATGATCTCTATCCCCTTTGAGTGTAGAGCTTAGCTCAGCTCTGGACTGATCATGGTGATACGTGTCACTGTGTCAGGGTTGCATTTTGCATGCAGAGAGGGTCGTATTATATCATTTGCATTGCATGTCGGTTCAATAAATATATATCACCTAAAAGTAGTTCAATTATTATTGTTTATTGCTTCAAAAAACTATTATTATTATTTTTTTGAAAGGGAAAAGATTATTATTATTGGGAACAATAAAAAATTATTATTATTATTTTTCATTTAAATTTGATTTTTGTATACAGTCTTTTACACATTATTTATGTTCCAAGTAGAGATGCTTTAATGTTTAACCTCACACGTTGAGGTCAAGAGTTCAAGTTATTAAATTGGTCATTTCTGTGTCCTTTAACACTGAAAACATTTTAAAACATGTTTAACACACATGAATCGACCGAAAATATATCCACAGTGAATATATAGAGAGAGTATAGTTGTCCTATCAGGTTGTGGTTGGTGGTCTTGAAATCTGATAGGAGAACTATCCTATATAATATATATATATATATATTAAAGTATTATATTAATTCGGGGTTTTTTAAGGAGGGGGAGGACTTGAATTCGTATCCTTATAGTGCAAGTGTGAAAAATTTACCACCGGACCAATCTCCTCTCGTTTATATATAACCATAGTTGATAAAATAAAAATAAAAATAAAAATAAAAATTTATTAATTAGGATTACCCATAATGTAAAAGAAAACTATTGAAAATCATTAAGAACATATAAATTCATGTTTATAACGGGAATATATCTGAAAATACGAGAAATTCAAGTTTAATCAAGCAGCCAACTAGTTAAAATAATGCCATCCAAGCAAGCACGGAAGCACCTCCGATTATTAATAAAAAATGGCGCGCATTATATATAACAGGTTTTACGTACATGCGACTATGCGAGATCCCACAAGTTTTTCTCGTATGAAAACCGAGATTCTGCACGCACTCGCACCTGAAACCTCTCCTCACTCATGAGTCATGAACTACACCCTCTCCAACTCAACATTTCGTTCATCCAATCGGTTTTTCAACTCCGTTTTCCAACCTTCGATCAGCCTCTCATTCTTCTCAATAAGCTCATTCTTTTTCTTCAACTCTTCTTCCATGGCATCAATCTCCTGCCAAAAATACATCACAATTTTATATACAGTACACCCAAATCCAATCGAAGAATTCTGTTGAACAAGATTGATACAAAAATTATATGGTTAATTAATTTACAATTTTTTTTTAATATATTATAATAAGTAATTGTAAATAAATCTATTCAAAATATATTATGTGAATAGATTTATCTATTTGTACAACGATAAGAGATTTTAACTATCGGAAACTAATTACCGTAATTTATGTACCTTTCGGAGTATTTCGACCTTCGTCGGCTGATGATCATGGTCAACTTGCAGAGAAATGAAATATTTTTGAAGCTTTTTGGCAGCCTTCATGAATTCTTTGGCATGCTTCTCAATGGTACCTGAAACCATTTACACCATATTCAGTGTAATAGACCAAATAAATATGTAACGCATACATGGAAAAAAAAAAAAAAAAAGGTTGTGTTTTTTAATTTTTATCTTAAAAGTTTGACACGTTCAAAATTGGTTTTTGGATACAAATTTTTTAAGAGAAGTATTACATGATTCAATTTTATTTTACTTTTACCTAAAACTGTTGAATTAAATTAACTTTATTTTATTTTTTTCTAACCCTAACTAGCTAACCAAAAAAAAAAAAAACTTTTATTTATTTAAATATTTTTAAATTTCAAGTCAACCGCTTTAAGTGGAGAAAGGGAATGGGAAATTGAGGGAATTAGGTCAAACGAGATAATTAGGTCAAACGAGGGTTAAATGGGGAATTGGAGAGGCGGTGATAGCTCCCCAAACACCCTCACCCCGGTTTCCCCAAACGGGAGTGGCGGTGGGGATGGGATAACCTCCCTGTCCTTATTTGACTAATTGACATTTTTACTAATACTTAATATTTCAAGATTCGGATTTTAACAAAATCTAGACATTTGCATCAAAGGATTTTCGTATGACAAGAATGGAAACGGTTACTTACTCTCAAGAGGAGGCGGGTGACAATTGTTCACCATATCTTTGAGGTCCGTTGCCGTAGGTGCTTCTTGTTCTGCCATGGAGGGAGCTTTATAATCAGGTACAGCCAGTGCTCCGGGATCTACCTTGGTCATGCATGGAATCAAAGCAGCCTCCATTGCATCAACACATGCAATCATATCTTGAATAGATGGAGGTTCTAGGGTTTGCTGTTGTGGTACCAATTGCATCTGTTGATCATCTTTTTCAAGTGATTGTTGCTCTGCCATGCTTAAAAACGATTTCACGAGCAAGAGAAAGAAATGTGCACACACACACATATATCAAAACTGTAACGGCTGTACCATAAACACTTTGTAACACCTAATTCTTCTTTCGCCACGTGTATTAATTTAAATGACATGTCAGCATTAAACCTCGTGAGTAGACCAGTAGAGCTCCACGAGACCGGGCCATCTCAATACTCGTAGGGTGAGATAGTTGGATTGTGATCCGTTCTGTTATATATGACATGTCAAAAAACCTTAATGGGATGAGTGATGTACACCTCCCTTCCTAGGAAAGTAATGTAACAAATAATATTAAAACCAAAAATTCTTCATCTTCTTCGAAACAAATGAAAATTAAGGATTTGAAAGTGAGAGATACACGTTCGAAGACTCAAACCTATGTGAATAATAAAACGATTACCATTGAGTCAACCTCGTCTCATAATAAACGATTACTTTTTAATAATTTTCAAATCTTCATATATAATGCTTTCTTTGCATACTTGTTTTTCAAAAGAAACCATCTACCCATGTAAAGGGACAATCACATGTAACAACATAAATAGTTTCTTGTGTTTTTCTTCCTTTTTGTGGTCCTTCAAATTGGCACATTAATATATATGGACCACACCAACCTTATTCAATAATTTGGAATTTTCATGTTTCATGAGTTACTTCTACTTGGATTAATTTAACTTTACAATATTTGGTTTTTAGGTCTCAACTAGTTTTCATCACATTAGAAGAAAATAACATTTTTAAAAAAAAAAAAAAAAAAACAAATAAACAAAGTTGCTTCATTTTCATGTCTATGTTAATGGAAAGTGACAGCATAGCAAACAACAAATTATTTTATTGGTACAGTTCATTTGAAAGTGTTTTATTTATTTATTTATTGGTAAGACGTAAGACGTAAGAGTCTTACATTTTTTTTATTCATTTAAATAAGTTTTGTGAAGAAAATTTCAAATACCTTTTTTTTTCATTTTTTTTTTCATTTTTTTTTTCATTTTTAACTATCTGTCACAGTCACAAGCTTATTTCAATCAAATAATTGTTTTTTGTAATGATTTTTATGAATTAAAGAGCCAAATAGTTGGTTGCAAATATTAAATTCTAGATTTTTAACTATTTAAAAGCACTGATTTCTTTTCTAAAAAAAAAATAAAAAAATAAAAACATTGTGCATTTTCCCATCACAATAATTCTTCCATTAAATTGCGGGAGACCCCACTAGTGGTGGGAGTTGCATTCCTTACTATGAATGTTGATCTTGTTAAATCCTAGGTCCGACCTCTAACCCAATTGGTGATAGATTAAAAAAAAATGTTTTATAAAATAACAAAATAGCTTTTAATAATTTTTTTTTAAAAGTATTATATTACATAAATTCAGGGTCTTTTTTACTTGCGGGGACTTAAACTCAGAACATCATTTACAATCTTGTGATATAGGTATAAGCAGTTTACCATCGAACCAACCTCATCTCATCAAATAACTTTTAAGAATTTACATTTATTCTTAATCGATTGGTGTACACATCTGGAATCTGTTGTCATGTTTTGTTGATCAACGTTAGAATAAAATTAAATCTCAGGTTGCGTAAATAGTGCTTAAGAGTAGATATCCCGGCTTAAAAAAAATCTAAACTACACATCTAGTAAAATTGAAATACATTGGTACTGTATCTTCTTATTGGAAAAAAAAAAATAGACGAGATGAGGTTGATCCGATAATAAATCCTTAACACTTGAACCATGAGATTATGAGTTCGAGTTTTTTCTCTTTGAAAAAAAAATAAAATAAAATAAAATAAAACAAACCAAAATATACGTAATAAAAATAAAAAAATAAAAAAATAAAAAAAATCCGAGAATTGCTCTATGGGGTGGAATTTGGGCTCAAGTAGTCAAGTTGACCTTTTACAATATAAAAAGAAAAGAGGAAGCTCAGAGAGTTACCGTGAAAATGAGACCCCATACCGACCCAGAAAATACTGAAAAACCAGTCATCAATCACCATCTTTATCTATATTCACACATATTCAAACCTGACAATAAATGCAAAACTTTGAATCACAGGCCACCGAATGGGGTGCATAGAAACAGAGATTTTGACTTGGTCTTCTTTTTCCAAATTCAATCATAGACGAAGAAGAAGAAAGAATATCACCACACGCGCACACACACACACACACACCACAACAAGAAGTCAAGAGCCGAATAGATACGGTTGCTATGATCCTCTTTTTCCCACATCACTCCAAACACAAAACTTCCATTTTATTAGCAACCACGTACGTAAACTTCTACTTGTATATATAAAAATCAAACCTTTCCATAGAAGAAGAAAAAAAAAATTGAACTTTCACTGACGTGTTTGCTTGTTGAAGTTGAATTTTCAAGTTGAAGAAGAAGGAGACAAACAGAAGGGTACAAGCTTTTAACAAGTCTTAGTCGTCTCTGTTTCTAATTTCTTTGTATTTCCCGTCTAAGACGAAATCGTTTAGTGGGTTCTCAAAATTTCTCTGTTTCTCTGGTCAGTTTTCTGTTGAATTTCTATTAAGTTTATTGTGCTTGGATTCTTCAAGTTTCTATTTTATTTCCTCTGTCATGTCTGAATCTGTGATATATCTGTGTGTATGTATATTTCTGTTAATCTCTTTATCATCTTGAATTGCTCTGAAATTTTTCGCTCTGCCAATCTCTTCTCTGGAATCAACCACTTCTTTCAATATCTTATTCTTTGATTTAGTCTGTTTATTCTGTTTTGGTTTATAAATTATAATCTCTCTGTTTCAAAATCTTCACAAAATGCAACATAGAGATGATAAAAGCTTTTTGGAGCTTGTAGTGGAACTAAAAGCCCTCACTGAAGAGGTAGTGTCAGTGGCAAGAAACGCAGAATCTGAGATAGAGATTTTCAATGAATTTTCAAGTATTCTTGAGAAATTCATTCCAGTTTTTGATGATTTAAAAGACGATGACAAAGTCATGGACACACCCCCAATTCGAAAAGCTGTCGAGTCCCTCGAAAAGGAGCTTAGAAGAGCTGAGACTTTGATAAAAAGTAGCAATTCAGGATCAATTGTCAAGCAAATGGAGGGTCTAACTCAAGATATTGGGAGATCAATAGGGCTTCTGCTGTTTGCAAGTAATGATTTGAAGTTGGATGTCAAAGAAAAGATTAGAGCATTGCACAAAGAATTGATGAATGCAAGGTTTGGTAATAAGAGTTTGAGTCCAAGTCCAAGTGATCCAAGCCGGAGTCCAAGTTATGAATCGGTGTTTGTGAGTGATTCTGAATCCGAAAAGGAATCAGAAATGGAGGAAGAGAGGCACGAGATTGTGGAGGAAATTCACGAAATAGAAGAGGAAAGAAGAATCAGTCTAGGAATTGACGATGTTATGTTGCAACTTAAGTATGGTGATGATGATAAACTGAGATTCGCACTTTTAGAATTGAATGAAATGGTTGATGGTAAAACAGTTGATAGTGAATGGATTAAAGAGGAAGGAATTATTTCGATTCTGTGTAATCGTTTAGGTTTGAGCAAGCCAAACAATCGATTATGTATAATTCAGATACTAAGAAGCTTGGCATCAGATAGTGCGGATTATAAGGTATGTTATGTATCGATTTTATTTTACTTGTAACGAAATTGGAAGTTGTTAGTTGTCTTACATTGTATATTAGCTTGCAGGAGAAAATGTCAGATGTTGATTCGTTATTGGTATTGGTGAAATCTTTGACACGGGATGTGGAAGAGCGAAGGGAAGCTGTGGGGCTGTTGCTAGATCTTTCAGATCTTCCTGCAGTTTGGAGGCGCCTAGGCAGAATCCAGGGGTGCATTGTTATGTTAGTTGCCATGCTTAATGGGGATGATCCGGTTGCTTCTAATGATGCTGGGAAGTTGTTAAATGCATTGTCGAGCAATACTCAGAATGCACTTCATATGGCAGAGGCGGGTTACTTTAAGCCGTTGGTGCACTATCTCCATGAAGGTAACGATACAACTTGATGTTAATAATTGTGTATTATTTATGTTATAGAATTAGGAATTGAATGAGATTGCTAAAGACCTGTGAGTTGCAAGGGGGCTATTGTGTGATCAAGGTGTCGATAATGTGTCCTTGCAGGCTCAGATATGGTTAAGATCCTGATGGCGACAGCACTTTCGAGGATAGAGCTCACAGACCAAAGGAGAGCTTTGCTTGGAGAGGATGGGGCGATTGAACCTCTTGTTAAAATGTTTAAAGCTGGAAACCTTGAAGCCAAGCTATCTGCTTTAAGTGCATTGCAGAATTTGTCGATCTTGGAAGAAAACACTCAACGTTTGATTAGTTCAGGCATTGTAGTACCTCTGCTTCAGCTTCTTTTCTCAGTAACATCTGTGCTCATGACTCTTCGGGAGCCTGCTTCAGCTATTCTTGCAAGAATTGCTCAGTCAGAATCCATTCTTGTCAACCAAGATGTGGCTCAGCAGATGCTTTCCCTTTTGAATCTCACCAGTCCAACGATTCAGTGTCACCTCTTACAAGCACTCAATAGCATTGCTACTCATTCTAGCGCGTCAAATGTTAGAAGAAAAATGAAGGAAAACAATGCAATTCAACTTCTATTACCCTTTCTGACTGAAACCAACACAAAAATCAGGACAGGCGCGTTGAATTTGATTCGCACTCTATCTAAAGATATATCACCGGAGTTAACAGAACTGCTGGGAGAAACCAATCTTAGCGTTATCGTTGGCATTATATTATCAACATCAACAACTGAGAATGAAAAGGCTGCTGCAATTGGCATACTAAGCAATTTACCCATTAGTGATAAGAAGGCTACAGATTTGCTTAAGAAATTGAATTTGCTGCCTATTCTAATCTCCACAATGACTTCAAGCAATACAACATCTACATCAGACTTGTTAGTGGAGAGTGTTGCTGGTGTATTGATCCGGTTTACAGTTCCATCTGATAAGAGACTGCAGCTGTATTCAGTAGAGCACGGGGTGATTCCTTTGCTTGTGAAGTTGCTCTCAATCAGGTCAGTGGTTGCGAAAAGCAAAGCAGCAGCATCACTGGCTCAGCTATCTCAGAATTCACTATCGCTCAGGAAGAGTAAAAAGACAAGATGGTTGTGTGTCCCTCCATCTGCAGAAGCATTTTGTGAAGTTCATGATGGCTACTGCTTTGTCAAAAGCAATTTTTGTTTGGTCAAGGCAAGGGCTATCTCTCCTTTGATACAAATATTGGCAGGCGATAAAAGGGATGCTGATGAATCCGTTCTCAGCGCCCTTGCAACTCTCTTGCAGGATGAAACTTGGGAAAATGGAAGCAATTGCTTAGCAAAAATGTCAGGCATTCAGGCCATTATAAAAGTTCTAGAATCAGGGAACTCGAAGACTCAAGAGAAAGCGCTATGGATCTTAGAGAGAATATTTAGAATTCCGGAACACAGAGTAAAGTATGGAGAATCTGCTCAGGTTGTACTCATAGACCTAGCTCAGAATGGTGAACCCAGATTGAAATCAACAATTGCAAAATTATTGGCACAGCTTGACCTCTTACAAGATCAATCTAGTTACTTTTGAGACAATACACAACATGTAAGCAACATTTGTACACCTTAATTTTTATTGTGAGCTACAATATTATCCGTTGTTTCAATACAATTCTTTTGTCTAAATCTTTCATTTCCTCTCGATTCTTCGCATGCTGTGTAACTAATGTCAAAGCAGTAATTTAAGATGTCCAAGAAATGATCAATTCATCTTCTTTTCATTAAGGGTATAATTTTGGCATATTGCTCATACTAATGGACCAAATGAACACTTCTAGCTACTCAACATTTTATTGGTTTTATTAAGTTGAAAGTTGCAGTAAGCTGAAAGTTTGCGAATTTCTGGTGCAGGCTGCTGCTGCTGCACAGCCAATTTGCTTGCTCAACAGCAACGATCATATCCCCAACAACAGAACAGAGTAGCTAGACTGCATAAATAGCACCACAATGTACAAAAAATTTGTCAAGTGATTGATCACCGATCAATATCTATACGAGAATGAATTGCAGAACCTGAAGAAAGGAGTTGAATGGTGATTCATTCGAAACGAAGACTTACCATCCTTTGAGAAAGGTCACCTCCCCTTTGTTTTCTCTATGCACCTTCTTCCCTGTTATAAGTATAGTTCAAACTGCTCGATTAGAAATTGTAAAGAATCAAAGAAATAAACAAACAAGCATTGGCTGGTTCTTGTCACCTGGTTTTTCTTCTTCATTTTCGTAAGGACTGACGGGGTTTCCGCATTTTGGTTTAAGCTCTTGCACACCTTTTTCCATTAGAGATCAGAAGGATGTTCTATGTTCTACTCTATTCTTAGCTTATCTGTTTCACTTGTTTGGTTCTTACTGATTTCCAGTTCTATATATATATATATTAGAACAAGCATATTAGAATCAGAACAAAAACTTTATTCTCCACTAATGAGAATTCATTAAGGTTTAATTCAAACACCGATATGAGCTTCATAAAAGCAGTTCCTGGTAGGCATGACAGTGAAGAGCTTTCTGTTTAAGCTTTATTTGATAATAACTTAACGTGACACACATTTAATCAATAGTAATATGCTGATGACGACACGAAATGATGACGACAAGAAATGAGCTCAGCTCTGCAGTGCTCTGGATTGAACTGGACTGTTTCATTAAATTTGACGGCCAGGATTTGGAACATAGAGCAATTTGTCAGAAAACTGACTAACTAGATAATTATTTTTATTAATCTTGGTTGGCTGAACAGTGAAGTGCTCTCTGTTTAAGGCTTTAAGCTTTATTTGATAATGGCTTAACGTGAAAGCACATTTAATCAAAAGTAAGATACTTTTGAGTACATGAAATGGACTCAGCTGTAATTCCTTTGTTCTTTAATACAATCTTCTTTGTTTCAAAAAAAAAAAGAAATGGACTCAGCTCTGCCGTGCACCGGATCGGACTAACGAATTTTTCGGTTAGGAATTGAAACATATAGTAAATTCTTGAAGATATTTGTTCAGTTTCAAGAAACCTAACTGACTGGAGAATTATTATTCTTATTATACATAAAAAGTTAATTTGCTAAATTCTTAAAAGAGATGGTTGTGCACCTCCCCTCTATATTGATAGTCATGGGTTCGAGTTCTACCATACAAATTTTTATGGGGAACCGCACATGTATATTGTCTAATTTGTTGTAATAGTAGTAAATTAATACTTCAAAAAAGAAAAAAGAAAAAAAAAACTAATAATTTTGCAATTTAAACAAAATTTTTAAGATGTAAATATTTTGTTATAGTTATTTTGCTTGATAAATAAAAAATACAAAATTACAAATAAAAATAAAATAAAATAAAATAAAATCGAAAATTAAGATTTGAAACTGCCATAGATTTAGGATGGGCGTGGGGGCCGAATGGGGCGGGGGAGGGTACCCCACCCCCATCCCCATTCCTCAAACC
This sequence comes from Acer campestre, assembly GCA_954870605.1. Taxonomy (NCBI): domain Eukaryota; kingdom Viridiplantae; phylum Streptophyta; class Magnoliopsida; order Sapindales; family Sapindaceae; genus Acer; species Acer campestre. Next base: position 32,857,857 of record OX940806.1, read on the forward strand.
TACCCCCACCACCTCCCCCAAAATCCATTTGGGGGGACCAGTGGGGGACGTTTTGGGGGGAGGTTCCCCCACCCCCACCCCCACCCCCACCCCCAAAACCCATTTGTCCATTTCATTTCCTTTTCAATTCTAAATTTCAAATTTTCAATCCGAAAAGTAATAAAAACATAATAAAAATACAATACAAAATAATTGCATAATACATATATATATATATATATTATTTTGGGGGTTAATTACACCTTATAAATGAACAACCATAACATTTAATTTTAATAAGTTAATATTATAATTTATAATTTTTTTTAATTGTTAAATTTTTTATATATAAATAAAAATAAAAATAAAAATAATATATATATTATTTTGGGGGGCCCAATGGGATTTTGGGTTTGGGGAGAGGTACCCCACCACCTCCCCTAAAATATGTTTGGGAGTAAAGTTTACCCCCACCCCCACCCCTAAAATCCATTTGGCGACAAATTTTGTCCCAAAAACCCATGGGGGCCGTGGGGGATGGGGCCCCATGGGGAAATGTCCATCCCTACATAAATTGGATTTTTTGAATTTTGAGCCCAAAATACATCTGATTAATTTGGGCCTGTATGCTGACAAAACAGGTCTTGTGTTAGCACGTCAGACTATTTTGCTGACGTAATTAACATGACAGCAGGCCAACATTGCCGTGGACTGTCACGTCAGCGAAATCTGATGAAATTTTAACTTAGCCTGCCAAGTCATGAGTACATTTTACTCCCATCTCAATACATGACATGTGTTCAGGAATGGTAGTTTTATCTGAACATTTATCACTTTTTAGACAAAAACACCTCTCATTTGACACATGTCAAGTGTTGGGAAGGGATGATAGGGTGCACAAAAGTAATCTACCAAGTCATCCAAAATTGATGACGTAGCTACAAAAAGTTAGAAGGTAATCGGTGACGTGTCCAGTCACGTCACCACCGACACCCGAAATTCAATTGTCTTCTTTCAAAACTCCCAAATGTCACAGTTTCTACTTTCTAGGTTAAAATCAAATCGAATAATAATAAACGAAATGGCTTTCAAAGGCAATTGTTCCAAATCCTACAAATATATCGATTACAAAACGATCGAGTGAAGGCAAGACAAGGCAAGTCTGTCGCTGTTTTCGTTTTTTTAAGCTTGATAATTATTGTATTGGTGGTTTCATCTTTGTCTGCAATGGCTTCACTAAAACAACTAAGAAATTATGATTTATTGATATATTATAGAAAACTGCTTGCCATCTTTTGACAAATCTTCTATTGCCTTTGTTATTGTTTTTGCTGCATTTTTTTAAATGGTGATACTTTGTTTGGATTTATTGGTGATTGTGGATATTTGTGTTTTTATTAGCTTGAATTGTGTTACTCTGTGTCTGTCAGTGATGGTTGATGGTATTTTTAACCTGCAATGGCTTCCCTAAACTAACAAGGACCAATGGGATCTTAAAACTCAAAATATTCTATATATTTGAACACATATGTTTTTATAACATTGAAGTTACATTTAAGCTAAAAGTTTGTGACTTTCGGGTTCTGGGATACACTGCATTGCTGCCTTTCTGGCTACTTATCAACAATAAGACTTGAATTATAATTAACAGCAGAATAGAGTAGCAGCAAGGCTGCATAAATAGCACCACAATATACCAGATAGTGAGTCCACCAGTGACTGACTATCTATATGAGAATGAATAGCAGAACTTGAAGTAGTTCTGCTATTAAACTAATGAAAATCCAGTCAACAAAGGAATTGTGGTGATTTATTTGGAAAGGATTAAAGGAAGACTTACCATCCTCTGAGAACGCTCCTTTTCTTTCTCCTTTTCGAATGCCTTATTCTTCCTGTTAGGATATTTTAATACTATAAATAACAAGTAAAAAAAGAAATAGGTTTGGTGGGTATGGGTGTGTGCTAAAGTTATAAAAATAAATGAAACAATCGTAGACTGGTTCCTGTCACCTGTTTCATTGGCTCCATATTCATTGCTCAACTCAAATCGACTGCTAGAGTTACGAAGTCCCATTAGAGAAGCAGAAGGATGTTCATGTTCCACCCTATTTTCTTTTCTGCTCCACTGGTTTTGTATTTATATGCAGAAAGATGAAGTCTAGGAATTAAATTCAAGGGGAGCCTGTTTCAATATTTTCTTTGTGAAAAGAATATTAGAACCAGAACTAAAACTTTATTCTCCACTAAAGAAGATTCCCATGACAATGCTGCTGTTCAATTTACTAATGAAAAGGTGTATTGTGAATTTGTAATTTTGATTGTTTTGAGACTTAGTTTAATAGTTTGTACGTCCTTATGATGAAAAGTTTAAAAATCTGAAACTGTGCGCGAAATATTGGTGATCCTGATTTTAAAAAGTTGAGGAACCATGGATGGTTTCATGCTAGGTTGATACTTGGCATTTTTTAGGGATTGAATCTCATTAACAAGGCTTCTTAATATCTGAGTTATACTTGATTGATGTTTGGTTTGCTTGAACCTAAATGATTATACAGAATCTAGATAATTTCTTCATAAAATTTTAAGACTTTGTTCTGATAATTCTTAAGCTATGACATGTCTTCTACATATATAAAATTATACGATAATGAATCTCAACCAAATGCATTAAATGGACACTTATAGCTACTCAAACATTCTATACATTTGAACAGTTGTGTTCTTATTAAGTTGAAAGTTACAGTTAAACTGAATGTTCGTGACTTTTGGGGTCTGGGATACTCTGCACTGCCATTTTGCTGGCTTCTTATCAGTAGCCTGGTTCTATATTTTGTGTTTAGACAAGCATATTAGAAAACTTTATTCTCCACTAAAGAAAATTCCAATGACAGTGTTGTTTAATTTCAATACTAAGATGCTCCATCATAATGGTGATCGGAGATTCTCTTGCCAGTTATCTTGAACTGATTTTGATTTCTACTAATTTGGATACAAGATTTCTTTTCAATGCCATCTCTGTAAGATTACTTTACTCACATATAGGATTAAACATTGGATGCTTACACTAAATTTGTTAAGGAAAAGAGTGTTTGAGATATGATTTCCCTCATCGACTCCTTTTCTATGTCACGTATGTGCTCATGATTCTTCGAGAGCCCATGTCAGTGATTCTTCCAATATTTGGTTTGAAATCTATGCTTGTCAACCAAGATGTGGTTCGGCAGAAGCTTTTCCCTCTTAAACCTTACCAGATCAATCACTCAGGATCACCTCTTGTAAGCACTTATCAACATTGCTTCCCATTCTAGTATGCATCAAGCCTTATAAAAAGAAAAGAAAAAAAAGTGAAGGAAAATGGTGTCATTCAACTTCTACGTCCCTTCCTAACCGAATCCAGCAATAGGATTAGGAAAGCTGCACTGAATTGGATCTAAAGATGTGTCATAGGAGTTAACTAGATCAAGTGTAAACTCAATCAGCCCACCAATTCAAACATGATGCTGATTTAGTACATCCCCATGGTTGAAATACCTTTTTCTTTTTATTGTGATTTTGATTGTTTTGAGGCTTTGTTTGTACATCCCTATGATGAAAAATTTAGTAATCTGAAACTGTGCATGAATAATTGGTGCTCCCTTGTTATTTTAAAAGGTTGAGGAACCATGGTTTCATCATGCTAGGTTGATACTTGGCATTTTGAGGGATTTTTAAGTTCTTGAAGTTTCTCAATTTACTTAATGTATTAAAAAATTCAATAAGAGTTCAATCGATACTTGCATCGACCGATAAGAGGCTTCTACTATAAAAAAAAAATGCAAATAATTCGGTCTTGGTAGGTTAGTAGCTTTCTGTGTTTGGTGAATAAATGTGTCCTTGCATTCCTCTCATATTCCAAAATGATCTCAGAAATGCTGAAAAGTAGTAACTAATAAGTTGATGTTTTTAAGAAAAAGTTTTAAGGTCAGAGACTCAGAGTAATTAGATAAATTTTGTCAAAAGAGATGAAACTTTATTAATAAAATAACATAAAGGATTCCATGACTAGAGAATTTGAGTTGGAGTTGAAGAAACAAAAATACAGCTACTGTATTTCTGGTTCTTTTTCTACACCGAGATCGTAGCAAGCATCAAATAGCCCACAGCAGCACAGCGCGTAGAGGCTGCAAAGTTGAAAATCCAAAATCATTTTGAGATTCATATATCTATGACCAAAGTCTGTATGAAGTGATTACAATATGGTAAGAAATACAAGTAATGTGTTTTTGGTTGTTGGAGATATAAAGATATGGATTACAAATATGAAACTTCATATAGTTTTGATAGTGATGATGATAGAGATGAAGGAAACTAAATTTTTCTCCCTTAAATAAAATGAATAGACTTACCAAATGAAACTTCGATCCATTCTACTCCCCTTCTCTGCTGTATCTGGATTACATTCTATAAGTGATCCAGCTGCATTTATAGATTCAATAAAAAATCATAACAAATAAAATATCCATCTACTGAGAAAAAGTGTGTGTGTGTGTTTGTGTGGGTGGAATGGAGAGATTAAAAGAGAATTTATTGAGGGTGGCTCATGTCACCTGTTCTTCTTGTGTTTACTGTTCTAAACCATGCACAGCGAATGTTTGCCATGTTGTTTCTTTCCTGCAAACTGTTCTCAATGATATATTATCAATCTTTTAACATTTCCAATCCAACTTGTATGTATAGGACTGCAAAAGAATTTTGGTAGTTTACTTTCCCAGTCTGTTAGTGCTTGCAGAATCTGAACTGCTATCTGATGGTAGTCTGCACAAAACATAAAGGAGATTCTTCTTCAATCAAAACAAGAATAAGATTTTCTTCAAGAATAGCATAATCGTGACACACATTTAATCAAAGTGAGATGCTGTTGGGAGATGAAATTGACTAAGCTTAGCTGTGCACTGGACTGTTTCAGTGAATTATATGTTAGCAAATGGAACATGTAGCAAATTATTGTTCCAAAGAACAAATTGCTTAGATTTCAATACGAAGATGCCACATCAAAAATGTGATTGAAGATTCTTGTGACAGATATCTTGAACTGATTTTGATTTCTGATAATTTGGTACAAGATTTCTTTCCAATTCTATCTCAGCTAGTAACATTATTTTACTCGCATATAGGATCAAACATTGGATGTCTATACTAAATTTGACAAGGAAAAGAGTGTCTGAGAATATAAATTCCCTCATTGACTCCTTTTCTCTGTCACAGATGTGCTCCTGACTCTTTGAGAGCTTGTGTCGCAATTCTTCAAAGATTCCTATTCTGGTGACAAGATGTGGCTAAGCAGAAGCTTTTTCCTCTTAAATCTCACCAGTTCAATCAGTCATCAGTCTTATGAGTACTCAGCAGCATTGCTTCCTATTCTGGTGACAAGAACTAGCCTAAGATTGTTCCTTAATTTTTCTTCTTTTTAATCGTAATGAAATCTATAGTTTCTGCTTTACATGTGTATTCTTCAATGCTTCTACTGTCTCCCTTCATTAAATGGTAAAATTTACAGAAGAAAATAATAATCTTTATAATAATAGACTGTGAATACTTATGCTATTATTGAATTCAACCTGGGATCACCAGTCTGCTAGATCAATGAGGAGCACCACTTCAGCAGATTCTCCATAAACTGAACTCTCTGCTGATTTCTCTCCAGATCAAATTCAGTGCAGCTTTCCTAATCATATTGTGGATTCGGTCAGGAATAGTAGTAGAAGTTGAATGATACCGTTTTCCTTCACTTTTCTTTGAAGGCTTGATATATACTAGAATAGGAAGCAATGCTTCTGACTGCTCATAAGAGGTGACGATGACCGATTGAACTGGTGAGATTTAAGAGGAAAAAGCTTCTGCTGAGCCATATCTTGGCTGACAAGCATGGTGTCATTCAACTTCTACTTCCCTTCCTGACCAAATCCAGCAATAGGATTAGGAAAGCTGAACTGAATTTGATCTAAAGATGTGTCATAGGAGTTAACTAGATCAAGTGTAAACTCAAATCAGCCCACCAATTCAAATATGATGCTGATTTAGTACATCCCCATGATTGAAATACCTTTTTCTTTGTATTGTCATTTTGATTGTTTTGAGGCTTTGTTTGTACATCCCTATGATGAAAAATTTAGTAATCTGAAACTGTGCATGAATAATTGGTGCTCCCTAGTTATTTTAAAAGGTTGAGGAACCATGGTTTCATCATGCTAGGTTGATACTTGGCATTTTTGAGGGATTTTTAAAGTTCTTGAAGTTTCTCAATTTGCTTAATGTATTAAACAATTCAATAAGAGATTGATCGATACTTGCGTCGATCAATAAAAGGCTTCTACTATAAAAATAATGCAAATAATTTGGTCTTGGTAGGTTAGTAGCTTTCTGTGTTTGGTGAATAAATGTGTCATATTTAGGGGCGATGCTGAATTTTGGCTTGGAGGTGGAATCCAACGCAAAAGGTCAAAATTTAAATATTCTAGGTCACGCAACACAAATCTGGCACCTGATATTTTTCAACAAAATGTAATTTCGTGATGTGTTAAAGGTAATGATACAAATAAATAAAATGTGCCGCTGTCTTATACGCTTATATCTAGAAACCAAATTAATCTAATTTTTTTTGCGATTCTATTTCAATTACATAATCAAGATCGTGTATGAGTAATTACATAATCATAGACAAGATGAGATACGTTTAGTTGTAAGCACCTCTTTTTACATACAAGAGGTTGTGAATTCGAGTCATATCCCCTCCATAATCTCAAAATATTGTAACAGTTCAAAAATAATAATAATAAAATTAACCTAACAAAAAACATTAGCCTAATGCATCAGTTATTAGCTGTGAAATTTTCCGTATGGAATCATCGATTGCTACAGGTAGCTATTGGATTGCTACCGGTGATAATTCAATAGACACATATAGCTGTTAGATTGTTACCGATTGCAATCGACGATCCTGTAAAGAAAATCTCACACCTGACAATTGATACCAGCCTAATAGTTCAATATTTACTTGGCTTATTTTAGACTTCTAGTGAAATCTAAATAAATAATAATAAGTTTATATAATTCACACACACTTGATGAGGTAATAAGGAATGAAATAATAGGAAATTAAAATCCTAAAATGAATTGATTTTGTTTCTGTTTTCGTTGTTAATGGAATTATGGAAAAAAAGGGTTAATTCATTTATATTATATTATAAAAATAATAGGAGGGGCCGGGTGATATTATTACCTACATTATATGTATCATAGTTTAAATACAATTGAAAAATTGTTGTGATTTGATCGGTTAGGGGTGCCATGGCCCCTATAGCCCCCCCAGAAAAAGTTTCAAGTTTAAAGACTCGGAGTAATTAGATAAATTTTATCAAAAGAGATGAAACTTTATTAATAAAGCAACATAAAGGATTCCATGAGTAAATATATATTTGAAAACATGTTTTTACTAAGTGGGAAGTTACAGTTAAGCTGAAAGTTTGCGAGTTTTTGGTGTAGACTGCTGCTGCACAGCCAATTTGCTGGCTTCTTATTAGCAGTAAGACTTGAATCAACAGCAACAGCAACTGCATGGATTGTCTCCACAACAACAACTGCATGGATTGTATCCGCAACAACAGAAGCATTTAGCTAGACTGCATATTGGATCGCATCCCAAACAACAGAACAGTGCTTTAGCTAGACAGCATAGAGTAGTTAGACTGCATAAATAGCACCACAATGTACAAAAAAATCGTCAGGTGATTGATCACTGATCAATATCTATACGAGAATTGAATGAATTAGAGAACCTGAAGAAAGGAGTTAAATCGTGATTCATTCGATACGAAGACTTACCATCCTTTGTTGTTGGTTTCCACTTTTACTTCCACGCAATTTCCCATTAGAGATCAGAAGGATGCTCTATGTTCTACTCTAACTGGTTTGGTTCTTATTGATTTCCAGTTCCATATATATATATATATATATTCTTTTTCAACAAGCATATGAACATGCAAAAACCTTATTCTCCACTAACGAGAATTCATTGATGTTTTATTCAAACGCCAATATGAACTTCATAAAAGCAGACTCTGGAAGGCATAACAGTGAAGCTTTCTGTTTAAGCTTTACTTGACTATAACTTAACGTTACACACATTTAATCAAAAGTAAGATGCTGATCGATGACGACACGAAATGATGACGACATGAAATGAGCTCAGCTTTGCAGTGAGCTGGATTGAACTGGACTGTTCATCAAATTTTATGGTCAGGATTTGGAATATATAGGCAAATTCTAGAAGAAATCTATTTAGTTTGTCAGAAAACTGACCAACTACATAATCATTATGTTTAAGCTTTATTTGGTAAGAATAATGCTTGGGCAAAATAATGACCCCACTAATGGAATGTAACACGTGACCCAATTTGTGAGATAAATGTAAAATGTAAAAGAAAAAAAGACCACGTGCTATACACTCTTATTGGTGAGATCAGTATTTTGGATACTGATTGATCAATCCAAACATTATTCATTTGGTAATAGCTTAATGTGAAACACATTTAAGATACTTTTAAGTACATGAAATGGACTCAGCTTTGCTGTGCACTGATTGGACCGTTTCAATGAATTTTTCGGTTAAGAATTTGGAACATATAGTAAATTTGTGAGGAAATCTTTTAATTTTCAAGAAACCTATCTGACTAGAAAATTATTATTATTATATACAAAAATTTCATTTAGAATAATTAATAACTAATAGCTTTGCAATTTAAACTTTTTTTTTTTGGATGCCGATATTGCCACCCATAAATATGGTAAGCATACCCATATTTTAATAAAAAAATTAATTACAAAAATATTTCAATAGAAATGTACCAATAAGAAAAAATTAGTGTAATTAAAAATAAACTAAATATTATGTACACTCATTAATTACACACATATCTTCAACTATATCTTTTTATTAAATAAAAATAAATAAATAAAAAATTAAAAAAACCCTAATTTTATTTCAAGTATCAAAGTGAGATGCCATTGGGAGATGAAATTAAACTAAACTAAACACACATTTAAACTAACTCCCTCCATCAACACCGCATACTGCTGTTTGATGGTAGTCTGCACAAAACATAAAAGAGATTCTCCTCCAATCAAAACAAGAATAAGATTTTCTTCAAGAATAGCATAATCGTGACACACAAGTCGAGGTGAGATATGTGTTTGATTCGAGTTGGGACAAACCAGTGCCAGTCAAGCTAACTCCCATGACAGTGTTGTTTAATTTCAATACAAAGATGCCACATCAAAAATATGATTGAAGATTCTTGTGAAAGTAATCTTGAACTGGTTTTGATTTCTGCTAATTAATTTGGATACAAGATTGGATGTCTATACTAAATTTGATAAGGAAAAGAGTGTCTGAGAATATAATTTCGCTCATTGACTCCTTTTCTCTGTCACAGATGTGCTCATGACTCTTTGAGAGCTTGTATGTGTCGCGATTCTTCAAAGATTCAGTCAGTCGAAATCTATGCTTGTCAACCAAGATGTGGCTCAGCCGAAGCTTTTTCCTCTTAAATCTACCAGTTCAATCATTCATTGTCACCTCTTATGAACTGTCAGCAGCATTGCTTCCTATGTATCAAGCCTTCAAAAAAAAAGTGAAGGAAAATGGTGTCATTCAACTTTTACTACTATTTCTGACCGAATCCACGATATGATTAGGAAAGCTGCACTGAATTTGATCTGGACAAAAATCAGAGAGTTCAGTTTATCGAGAATCTGCTGAAGTGGTGCTCCTCATTGATCTAGCACAGATCGGTGATCCCAGATTCCCAGGTTGAATTCAATAATAGCATAAGTATTCACAGTCTATTATTAAAAAGATTATCATTTTCTTTTGTAAATTTTGCCATTTAATGAAGGGAGAAAGTAGAAGCATTGAAGAATACTGAATACACATGTAAAGCAGAAACTATAGATTTCATTACGACAAAAAAGAAGAGCATGACGTTCTAAATTTAGCTAATATGGGCACGTCACCATATTATGCTGACTGGACTAACACATCAGCGAAACATGGTGAGCTGTTTCGCCATGTCAACAGAGATATTATTGACTTGTCCAAATACTGAGTTAGAGCCGAATTCGTCAGCCACATCATTTGAAATTGCTGACGTGTCCAAAAAAGGCACGTCACCGATAATCTGATCACACATAAACAGAATCCGGTTACCGAAATCCAACTGTCTTCTTGCAATGGCTTCCCTGAAACAACGAAATGATGTTTTGTTGAATAATTCAACAAAACTACCTGCCTTTTTAAGAGGTAATACTTTCTTAGGATTTATTGGTGATCGTTGATGATTGTGTTTATATTAGCTTGTAAATTGTTGTACCAGTAATCTGCTATGGCTTCCCTATGCTAACAAGTACCCATGGACCTTATAACTCAATAAATATATATATACATACGTGAATACGATCTTATAACTCAATATATATATATACATACGTGAATACACATGTTTTTATTACATTTAAGCTGAAAGTCTGTGACTTTGGGGCTGTGGGATACACTGTACTGCCATCTTGAGTAGCAAGGCTGCATAAATAGCACCATAATATACAAGGATGGTTGATGAGAACCTGAAACTAGTTTTGCCAGTGAATGGAAACTTATTCGAAAAAGATGACTTACCATCCTTCCCAAAAGCTCCTCTTCTCTTTCTCCTTGGAAGCCATCTTCTTGCCTGTTTGACACATATAAATATAGTTCACACTGCTCCATTTGAAATAAGTAGAAGAAGAAAAATTAAGGAACAATCATAGGCTAGTTCTTGATCACCTGGTTTTTTTGGCTCCATGCTTACTTCCCGTGCTAGGGTTCACTAAATCCATTAAAGAACCAGAAGGATCAAGGATGTTCCGCCCTATTGTGTTTCACTGGCTTTGTGTTTCACTGGCTAGGTGCTTTGTAATTTCTAGTATTCTTTTTCCACAAGCTAATCAAAACTAAAAACTTTATACTCCACTAAAGAAAATTCCCATGATAGTGTGCTTCAGTACCAAGATGGCGATCCTTGACTCCTTGTGCCAATGAAGGGCTTTATGTTTGAAGGGCATGTTTAGCATGTCGTACAGTACTACATTGGACGGATTGTATTGGACCGAATAAGATTATGTTTAATATAGTCATATGTTTGATGCTACATAATACTATACCATACTAGACTGTATTGCCACGCATTCATCTATCAAAATTTTATTTTAATATATTTGAATTTTTTTGTATATGCTTTTGTCTTCTTTTAAATAATAATTGTTATTTTTTTATCCTATAAAATTTAAATCGAAGAAACAACATGAATCAATTTTTTTAAATATTTTATTTGGGATACATTCTATTATTATTATTATTTGTATATACTACTTGATGTGCAACCACTCGAACATGAGACATTGTCAAACTGAATGAATTCTCTTTATGAACAGTGGTGATGGTACTCTTGTCTTCTTTTGGATACTTAATTATTCAATTTTATTAATTTTTATCATATAAAATTTATATTGAGAAAATAATGTAAATCAAAATTTTAATTTTAATAATTTGTTATATGTGGAAATGTCTTATTTATTTATTTATTTATTTCTCATTTAATATTTTTGATCTTTAAAATATTACTTATTTTATTTTATTTTTTTTCAAACACTTTTTTAGTTTTTAATTTGTATTTTTAATTTGTATTTATATATTTGTATTTATTTTTTAAATTAAATTTTATCAAAACAATAACCCAAACTACAAGAATTCCTTGTCAAATCAATGCGTTCAACTTCCAAAGCGTGAAGCCGGTATGAATTTCTAAAAGAAAAACTTTGAACGTGAGAGACCAAGTTTGAAAATCCAGCCCAGTCTCGCTTTTTAACACTGGACTGATTAGTCTAGTGTGGGCCGGATAAAGTCTATCCACCGGATTAGTTAATCCAGTCAAATAATTGAGCCAAACACCGGACTGTATTAAATTAGTATTGTCCGGTCCTCTAATCCGGTTCAGTATGGCGTAACAAACAGGCTCGAAGTTTCTTTTACCAGTTTTCTTGAGTTGATTTCGATCTCTACTAATTTGGACATATACAAGATGTATAACCAGTTCCATCTCAAGTACGATTAATTTACTTACATGTCAAGATGTCTTGAATTGATATATGTTTTCCCTCATCAAATCCTTTTTCTCTGTTAAATATGTGTGTTTGACCCAGATTAATTTGATCACCAGCATTAAACAAGTTTTGATTAAAATTAAATTTACTGCAGCCTCATTCATGCATTTTTAAACAAGTTTAATATGTATTAAATCAATGATCATGTCCATTGCTGTTTAAATTGCAGAAGTCCTTTTTAATTAACTCAATAAATTATTTCCACATAAACATCTGCCCAATGAAAACTATAGATTACTTAAATATTATTCCAATCCTTGTAACAAATCTTGTACAAATATTATCCCAGTAACAAATCTTATATTATAATCCTCATATAACAAAAACAATCTTGAAAAGTTTTGAAGAACAACAAGACTCTAATCACATAGGATTCAACTCAACATACAAGAATAAAACACCCCCAAAGATTGGAGAAATCTCCCAAACAAAGTAAAATATAAGCTGAATTTCTATAGGGAAGATCAATAGTGTTGTGCCATCTCTTGTTGCTTATTCTCTTATCCAACAACAACGCTACAATCAAAGCACATGTCCCAGACCCAACAGCAGCATAAGGCGGCTAGGCTGCACGGTTAAGTAGCAGAAACTGGATTAGTTTTGCGAGTAAAAAAGAGCAATTTTCAGTGAATCATAATTGTTCAAGAAAACGACTTACCATCCTTCGATAAAGCCTTTGTTTCCCTTCTTTTTGGCACGAGTAGCGTATGGTGCACATGTAGGGCATTTAATCTTCTTCCCTGTTGAGTATTTTTTTTGTTACACTTGACTTAGTTGAAAATAACATTTCCTATGAAATAATTAATTAAAGAAAGAAAGATAACAGTAACAGCTTTGCCGGTTACTAGCTTTTATATATCACCTGCTTTTTGTTTCGCAGGATGCTCGTGTGCCTTGAGAGGCTGGTTTTTTTCACCTGAACGCGCTGCTTCCATTACAGAACCGGTAGGATTTTTAGTACTCTAATAATAGCTTATTGCATGCTTCCACTGATTTTTGTATTTATATGCATAAAAATATGCTGTTTAAGCAATTTATTAATCAATCTCAACACATATATTCTCTTTCTGCACAAATCTTCTTAACTAAAAAGCTTATTCTCCACTAAAGAAAATGAAGATAATATGTATTTTACACCAATAGCACTTGAGATTTTATACGAAAAAAGATGTGCAAAATCCTGTACCCGATCGATTATATATAAATTGGTAAGTGAGAAAGGGTTATGAACAGGAAAAGTGCTTTAAATAAATAAGTTGAGATAGAGATTGATTGATCATCAGCATGGAAGTTAGAATATATGCAATTGTGATTGGTTGTCACCATCCAAACTATATCCAATTGTATGAACAAAGTATGGAATGTTGACAAAATCGAGTCTTTTTATGGAATCATATATTCATATGCTAATGGTTACACTAGATTGGATTGAAATATCAATTAAGATTGGATTACAACTATATGGTATTATAATAATATTCAATAGGTAAATCTATATAGAATAAGTTTATTTGAAATAATCTTGTCAATTATGGACATAAAAAAATGATTTCAAAGTAAGAAACTCCGTCTTGGGTAAATGACTCCCAAGTCAGCAGTTTGAATCCTACTAATGATGAAAACTTTTAAAAAAAATACTTGATCCCATATTAATAGAAATTGTCAACAACAAAAAAAATGGAGTTTCTTACTAATTAAAAAACTCCATATATTTTTCTACATTTGTGGAGTTAATTTATTAAAAAAATAATAATAATTATATATAAACAATAATAATAATAATAATTTTTTTTTTCATATATTGATTATTGACATAATTTTTTTTATTAAACGGTGCGTTTAAACTTTAAATTTGGTAAGAAAGACGTCGTCGTTTTGGAAACAATTTACGTAAGTCTAAGCTCCAAAACCCAAAAAACCCTGCATTCCCCTTCTTCTTCACACCACAACAACAAAAGACTCTTGCTTGCTCACTGATCCTTTGCAAAATTTTCAAAATAATTTGAATTTCCGTCTGATTATCTAATTAGGGCAACGATGTTGCGTCGCAACATCCGATTGAGACGAGAGTACTTGTACAGAAAGAGTTTGGAAGGCAAAGAACGGTTGCTCTATGAGAAGAAGCGAAAAATCAAAGAAGCCTTGCAAGGTTTGCTCTTTATTATTATTATTATTGTTGTTGTTGTTGTTGTTGTTTAAATATATAAATTCAATTCAAAGTATTTAGAGTAACAAAATGGGGTTTTGTGTTTTTTAGAGGGAAAACCAATACCCACCGAGCTCAGGAATGAGGAGGCGGCGCTTCGCGCAGAAATCGATCTTGAAGACGAAAACACTGCTGGTATTGTTCGTCGTTGTTCGGTATTATTTTACAATCTGAAGTCTAGGAGTGTAGTGCTTGCTTTCAATTTGTTGGCTGTTTTGAATCGTTGTATTGTGTTACTCTGTTTAGTTGGATTGGACTGAATCGGATTTGATGCACATTCTATTGATATGTACAAGTATTTACATAGTTAGGCAGAGATGTAGAGATGCATCTGTTTTTTGACAATTAAATGAAAAAGGTTGTATTTTTAAATGCTGCGGAGTTGTAAACTATTAAAAATGTAAGATGTTGGGAAATGTCTTTGGGAAATTGTTGCCATATAGTTTTAGTATCAAGTGTTTTTGAGAAGCTATTTTTCTCTCAAGGGGTTCTTAAATTGTGAGGCTGATGAATTGGTGTATGGTTTAACTTGACATAGTTTTAGTTTGGTTCTTTACGCTAATGTTTTGTATGCTTTTCTTTTATTTTGGAGAAAAGATTTGCATAGTTGGCCTTGGCCATTGTTGTTAATATGCTTCTTCTTATGATTGCTGAAAAACAGTCCCAAAGACTCACATTGATGATGAATATGCTAATGCAACTGAAAGAGATCCTAAAATTTTGCTTACTACATCTCGGAATCCAAGTGCTCCTCTTACACAATTTGTAAAGGTTGGTCTCATTACACGTTATTCTTGACTATTATATCTGCTGATTCTAGCTATATATTTGTTTATTTTTTGTTAGTGATGCTGATAGGAGTGAGTTTTTTTTGACTGTCAGTTTTATTCAATTGGTTTTATTTCTGCAGGAACTGAAGATTGTCTTCCCTAATGCACAACGAATGAATCGAGGTGGCCAGGTCAGTCTTTTGCTGAATTATTCACCTTGACTTTGTTTGTTTAACCTTGGATAATTCTAGTTCTCCCTTTAAGACTTGTGCACAATAGTTGTCAAATTTTCATCTTTCAGCTTTATGTCCTATTTATCTGATACATGCTCAATTACAGTATTTATCTAGATACATCCGATTGTATGCTACCCACCTTTATGAATTTATTCAGTAATAGAACGTTACTATAAATTCCCCCTCCGAAATTCAAACTGTGGTCTAATTTAATAACTTTTCCATGAGGATTTTGGACTCTATTTGTCCTCTTTTCTTATCTGTCTCTTTTTATGTCTTTGCTTGGATCAAGTTAAAACATCTTATGTCTCTCTCAACTTGTTTTATTTTTGAGCAATTAAAACGATTAACTACTACACTCTGTTTTGTAGCATAAAGCAACATTGTAAATTTAATCTTCAAGCTGAGCTCTTGATAATATTTTAGAAGATTAATACAATATCAAAATATTCTCTCTTTGCAGGTTATATCTGAAATTATTGAAACTTGTCGTGCACATGATTTTACAGATGTTGTGTTAGTTCACGAACATCGCGGTGTGCCAGATGGTTTAATAATAAGTCATTTACCTTTTGGCCCAACTGCTTATTTTGGTTTACTCAATGTGGTAAGTATGTATTTTGTTTTATTGACCTTTGCTTTGACTGATTTTTCTTGGTTTTGAGTATTTAATTTATATTTTTTTCCTGTAGGTTACCAGACATGACATTAAGGATAAAAAAGCCATGGGAACAATGCCTGAGGCTTACCCACATTTGATTCTTAACAACTTCAAAACCAAGGTATCCCTATCTCTGTTGGCGAATTCATGTACTTACTGTGGACAATGGATTCAGTCTGTATAACTTGACTTGAAAATTTTGTTACAATCTTGTTTTTGAGAGAGAGAGAGAGAGCTGATTGTAAGAAAAGATCTAATTTGGTCATATTTTATATTTAGATAGTAGTCATATTTCTAGCATTTTCTACAGTTTGTGCATTAGTAGACCACTTTTTATGTACAGTAGAGTGGTATGTAAATCAATACCCTTTTAAATAAGTTCTCTGAGAACTTTCTAATCTAGAATTATAATATGTTTATGGAACTCTTGTTAACTTATCTAGAAATCACAGCATTATTTGTAGGGAATGTATTTATTATAAGCATGAAGCACAATAGATTCCTAATATTGTGTAGGATATTGACATGATCAATACACTCAGTTTTGATAAAATATTTTATAATGTTTATTGTCAAACAAATAATTCTTAGGAAATTGCATAAGAGTCATTATATATATTAATATATAGTCTACATGTTTTCCCTTTTTATTAAGTTTTCTTTCTTAATCATTTATAGCTAGGTGAAAGGACGGTCAACATCCTAAAGCATCTATTTCCGGTGCCAAAGCCGGATACTAAACGAATTATCACTTTTGCGAATCAATCTGACTACATTTCGTTCAGGTTGGTTTATTGTTGGATCTATCTAAGATGCTTGTCTTGGCTATATTGTACTTGGTGAACTTTGTACATACATTGAAGTGAATATCGATATTAGATATTCAAATCTCCTCGTCTCCTTTTAATAACTTGTAAACATGCAGGCATCACATCTATGAGAAATCAGGAGGTCCTAAATCAATTGAGTTGAAGGAGATTGGTCCACGGTTTGAATTGCGTCTTTATCAGGTAATAATAGGCTGCTTTTTTTTGTTTTTCTTCTAACTCTCAGTTTTCCCCTTTTGCTGGATATTCCTGTGAAGACATACTTGTAAAGAAATAGTATTAGCGTATTTTAGCTTTGTGAGAGCTGCTATAGGAGATTCAAGGGTATTTGGTATCACATCCTTCAGCAGTACTTTGGCATTATTGTAGTAGTGTAATTTTCGAGCAACTGACTATTCTAATTGGTCCTCTTTTTCTGCATTCGTGATTCAGGTAAAGTTAGGAACGGTTGATCAGAGTGAAGCTCAAGTCGAATGGGTTATCAGACCGTACATGAACACATCCAAGAAGCGGAAGTTCCTTGGTGATTGACATGATTGCCATTAAAATGATTTTAAGCTTTTATGTTTTTGTAGATGAATTATGTTGATTGAGGATTTTTTTGTTGTTTAAGTGAGAAACCAAAAGAAAAAGAGATTTATTTTGCTGTAATTTCAAATGCCAATCAAGCAAAACATATGTCAAAAGAGTTTATGGAAAATATGGATCATTCCTTACAATTCAACATGAAGATTTCATTTAATAGAACATGGTCTTTATCTTTCTAATATTTATATAATTTTAACACTTTGGTTGGCATTCTAACCAATGGATGCATGCCAAAATGACAAGGAAAACTCATTTAATATTACTTGGTGAACTTTGTACATACAGTGCAAGAACATTGCACATACATTATTGCATTTGCAGATAAAGTTAGAAAGAAGCTCAGCTCAGCTCAGGTGGAATGGGTCATTAGATCATAAATTCATAATGACAATTACTTTGGTAACTAATTAAATATGAAGAATTCGTTACAATGAAATATGGATATTTCATTTAATAGAATATGGCGTTGATCTTTCTTTTGTTTATTTAATTTTAGGGGTTTTATCAATTTGGTCCCTATGTTTTCACATTTTATGACTTTTTTAAATGTCTTTTCATTTTTCACTGGTGTGGCCCCTATATTTTCAAAAACCCATCAATTTGGTCACTCTAACCAGATTTTTGACGGTCAACTGCCACATAAAATGTTGAATGACTATTTTACCCATGGACATTTATTTTCTTTTAAAAAATAAAATAAAATAAAATAAGGGGTTTTATCACTTTGGTCCCTATGTTTTGGCTATTTATGACTTTTTTAACTGTCTTTCTATTTTTCACAGGTGTGGTCCCTATGTTTTCAAAAAACCATCAATTTGGTCCTTATGTGAGTTAAACATTAGTTAGTGGATTCAAGGGTATTTTTATCTTTAAACAAATAAAATGCCAAGTGTCAATGCCAAACAATAGATAACAAATTTTTAAAAATATTTATATAATATAAAAAATTAATAAAATAAAAAAAATTATAAATCTCCACTATCCAAATCCTAGATGGATGGTGGTATTTGGGGTTGATGATTGATGGGGTGGAAATCCAATATATATATATAAATATTTTCCAGTTTTCTTGTAATTTTTTTTTAAAAAAAGTTTGATCTCTAACATCCATTTTTTGTTTTGCAATTTTCTTACTTTCTTTTTAAAACAATAAGATTGAATGTTAAATTAATTAATTTTTTTTATAATTTCTCTATTTGTTTTATTTTCTTTATAAAAAAATCATAAATTTATTATTGTTTAACCATTATTTTAATTTTAATTTTTTATTTTTAAAATTTGATGACACATGTCAAATTTTTATTGGATTACAAACCAAGTTAAACTGTAAAATTTTACAAAGTTAGATGGTATAATCGTACATTTAAACCTTTTAATTTAAGTGAAGGGTAAGAGAGTCAATTTACATTTTATATAATCTTTGACTGTTAAATTTGTGGTCGGAGGGATAAAATTGATGGATTTTTGAAAACACTGGGACCACACCAATGAAGAATGGAAAGAAGTTAAAAAAAGTGATAAAACGTCAAAATATGGAGACTAAAATGATAAAACCTCTTGTTTAAAGACAAAAATACCATTGGATCTGTTAACTCTAACTAACGTCTAATTCACAGAAGGACTAAATTGATGGTTTTTTAAAAACATAGGGACCACACATGTGAAAAATGGAAAGACAGTTAAAATAGTCATAAAGAGCCAAAATATAGGGACCAAAATGATAAAAATCCCTTAATTTTAACAGTTTGGTTGCCATACTAATATGATAATATCATCTTTTAATTGCTCTGGGGAAGTTTAAGTGCATATACCCCTTTAACATCTCAAGACTCAAATATAATCCTAATTTTGAAGCTTGTGTAATTTTAAAATAATTAGCATTACAATCACGACCTTTTTTTTTTTTTTTTTTTTTTTTTTTTGGCATATTTACCTTTTTCAAGTGGAAAGATGCTTTTATTATCAAAAGTTTTGGAATTCTCTTTGAAGGGCATTTTTGTAATTTACATAAATACATTTAGTCATCTAGGAAAATTAACCATTGTTAAAAAAAAAACCAATTTAGTGTTGTAACTTAAAAATGGACATTTATAAAAAAAGCATGGGTGTTACCATCACTTTTGTTATCATAAGACAATGGGTTTGACCATTGACTCAAAACAATTCACAATAAAATAAAATAAAGGGTGGCTTTATTGCAATCCAGAAAAAATATCTTACTACACTCATTTTTTAATGAAACCTTTTTATTTCTAAAATACCCCTATATTTAATTATTTATAATACATGGTTTTATAATTGGAAATTAAATTTACTTCCTACACCCATAAGTTGACACTCAATCTATCATAAATTTTAATAATATATATTTAATCAAACCCAACATCAATCAATAATTTTTTTTTTCTTTCCATATATAGTAAATCAATGGATGAATAAAGAATTGATTTCATTGTTTCGAATGCATTCATGTGTGTTTACTTTAATTTTTATTATTGTTTTGTGATTGAATAAACAAAATGTTGCAGTTATAGTCATATAGAATTCTTTAAAAAAGACACTTGTAAAACTCGATCAAGACTACATGGATTAATTAGACTACAAATTTTTATTAATTTAATTGGTTTATAAACCGAAAAACTTGGTGGATACATTTAAAAAATAAAAATTAAACGAAAAAAATTGGTTTGTTTAGTGATTGAAAAATAGTTTTATTATTATTATTATTATTATTAAAGATAAAAAAAAAAAAAAAAAGCTGCATATTGTGGTTGTTTTCTATGACTATGATTAATAGTGTAAACCATTATGATTTCATGTTTTTTTTTTTATAGATAATTCAATATATTGATTCTGCAAGTAACAATGAAAAAAATATAATTAGTTTAAGAGTTGAATTTGTATTTTATTTTTGGCAAAGTAAAATCTTAGTTGTTGAGTTTTATTTGAACATGATATATATATATATATATATTATGAGTAAATTCTATAATATTTGTTAAATAGAACGAAAAAAATGTAGCAGAATTTCAATATGTGGGAGTATTTTCAATTACCAAAAAAAAAAAAAAAAAAAAAAAAAAAAAAAAAAAAAAAAAAAAACTAAATAAAGGAAAGAAGGTGATTTTTTAATATTGATTTAAATGTTTAAAATAATGTTGAATCAAAATAACAGTAAGAACATCATATAAAATCTAGTTCCTACAAATTCTGAAACTATGTTGTAATGAGAAAAATGGGCAAAATGAGAAAATTACGTTGTAATGAGAAAAACAATATACGATTAAATTAAAAAATATATATTTAAAGGATAGTTTTGGTATTTTAAAAGGCGCGGGGAGTAAAATTAATAATTTTAATTTTTTAATATGGGTGTATGAAGATATTTTGTGGGTGGAAATAGAGCCACCATAAAATAAAATGAAAATGCTATTTTTTTTTTTTTTTTCCCGTTAAGCACAGTATAGTAGCGTAGTCTACTGTTAGCTCTGCAAAACCTTCCATTTTCTTCATAGCTTTCTTTTCTTTTATTTTGTTAAAACTACTTTGCATTCTCTCCATAACTTTCTTTCTCTTTTACAATATGTAATGCTCATGTTTTTTGATTCGTAGGGAGTTGTTATCAAGATACTATCATTTTACATACATTTTCTACTTTGCATAATTTAATGTTGATAATCTTTTAAGTTAAATATTAATTAATGTCAATGGAAACTCACTATGGTAGTTCAAATGTTTGTTGGTCCGTTAGAAACATAAATCTTCGTTATTCACATAGTACTTGATATTGGTTTTTAACTACTATGCAAAACTTTCCATTTTCTTCATAGCTTTATTTTCTTTGGTTTTGTTAAAACTTCTTTGCATTTCTTCATACCTTTCTATCTTTTTTTGTTTCGATTTCTCTTTGCTTCCAGACTTTGGTTCTTTTGTTTGAGTTCTCTTTTGTGGTGTTTTTATCGGCTGACTGTTGGTGACTTGCTCGTGACATTATCGGTTGCTACCGGGAAATTATATACTACGACACAACTAAAACGGTAGTCCTCTGGTTGTAACAGAAACAAAAAGAGGAATTGGTTCGTCACCGTTTTGTAGACTTGGTAATAGACCCAAACTTTGAAAAAATAAAGGGTCAATGAATCATTTTATCATTGAGGATTGGCATTGGGGTTAGAAGACTATGATACAAAATCACTCAGCAAGGCAGAATCTACAAATGGTCACATTGTTTACAGTAATTCAGGTAACAAAAAAATGAAATTTTTTATGAAAAAAAAGATGTAATCTTTTTACAAAAATGAAACTTTTAAGTGTTTTATTTATTTATTTATTTCTTTTTTGTTTTGGTTTCTCTTTGCTTCCAGACTCTGGTTCTTTTGTTTGGGTTCTATTTTGTGGTGTTTTCTATTTTCTTCATTGCTTTCTCTTCTTTTGTTTTGTTAAAATTTCTTTGCATTTTCTCCATACTTTTTTTTTTGGTTTCGGTTTCTCTTTGTTTTCAGACTATGGTTCTTTTGTTTGGGTTCAATTTTATGGTGTTTTTATCGGCTGACTGTTGGTGACTTGCCCGTGACATTATCGGTTGCTACCTAGAAATTATATGTTACGACACAACTAAAACGGTAGTCCTCTAGTTGTAACAGAAACGAAAAGAGGAATTGGTTCGTCATTGTTTTATAACATGGTAATAGACCCAAACTCTGAAAAAATAAAGGGTCAATGGATTATTTTGTCATTGAGGATTGACATTGGGGTTAGAAGACTATGCTACAAAATCACTCAGCAAGGCAGAATCTACAAATGGTCACATTGTTTATAGTAATTCAGGTAACAAAAAAATGAAATTTTTTATGAAAAAAAAAAAGATGAAATCTTTTTACAAAAATGAAACTTTTTTAAGTGTTTATTATTGAGTTTGTATTTGACAAAAATGAAATCCTATTAAGTGTTTTTAGAATGCCTACACACATTTTTCTAAGTTGTGGTTTAGATTCTTTGGTTTATATAATTTAATGTTGATCTTCTTTTGAGTGAAATATTAATTAATGTCAACGGAAACTCACTATGATAATTCAAAGGTTTGTTTGTCTTTTGGAAACATAAATCTTATTGGAAACCCACTTAATTGATTTTTAGGAATTTTTGCTGTGTTTATTGTTTGCTGTTTGTAGGAAAACTCACTTAAAAGAGATAGATACTATCGAAAAGATTTGGATTGACTAGTATTCAAATATTGTCTAAACTTGATATGATTCCAAGAGACAAAGATTCACATTGTTCAGATTAATTGTACTGTAGCTAGATCCATTAAACATAAATACAATTTCTATTTCAAACTAATTTATTCATATTTAAATCCAATCCAATCTCAAATAATGTAGCTCCTTTTTTCTACCTTGCTTTGGATTTGGAGAGACCTTGTTTTCTCTTTTACGACATAATGCTCGTGTTTTAAGATTTGTAGGGAGTTGTTATCAAGCTACTATCACTTTACATATATTTTCTACTTTGCATAATTTAATGTTGATAATCTTTTGAGTTAAATATTAATTAATGTCAATGGAAACTAACTATGGTAATTCAAATGTTTGTTGGTTCGTTGAAAATAAAGATCTTCATTATCTGCATAGTATTTGATATTAGTTTTTAACTGCTATGTAAAACCTTCTATTTTCCTCATATCTTTCTTTCCTTTTGTTTTGTTAAAACTTCTTTGCATTTTCTTCATACATTTCTTTCTTTTTTGTTTTGGTTTCTCTTTGCTTCTAGACTCTGGTTCTTTTGTTTGGGTTCTCTTTAGTAGTGTTTTCCATTTTCTTCATTGCTTTCTCTTCTTTCGTTTTGTTAAAATTTCTTTGCATTTTCTCTATACCTTTTTTTTTTTTTTTTCGGTTTCTCTTTGTTTTCAGACTATGGTTCTTTTGTTTGGGGTTCTATTTTGTGGTGTTTTTATCGGCTGACTGTTGGTGACTTGCCCGTGACATTATCGGTTTCTACCGGGAAATTATATGCTACGACACAACTAAAATGGTAGTCCTCTGGTTGTAACAGAAACGAAAAGAGGAATTGGTTCGTCACCATTTTATAACGTGGTAATAGACCCTATGGATCATTTTATCATTGAGAATTGGCATTGGGGCTAGAAGACCATGCTATAAAATCACTCAGCAAGGCAGAATCTACAAATGGTCACATTGTTTATAGTAATTCAGGTAACAAAAAAAAATAAAATTTTTTATGAAAAAAAAAAAGATGAAATCTTTTTACAAAAATGAAACTTTTTAAAGTGTTTTTTTATTTATTATTATCATAGATGTTATTGAGTTTGTATTTGACAAAAATGAAATCCTATTAAGTGTTTTTAGAATGCATACAGCACATTTTTCTAAGTTGTGGTTTAGATGTTTTGGTTTACATAATTTAATATTGATCTTATTTTGAGTGAAACATTAATTAATGTCAATGAAAACTCACTATGATAATTCAAAGGTTTGTTTGTCTTTTGGAAATAGAAATCTTCATGGAAAGTCGCTTAATTGATTTTTAGGAATTTTTGATGTGTTTATTGTTTGCTGTTTGTAGGAAAACTCACTTAAAAAAGATAGATACTACCGAAAAGATTTGGATTGACAAGTATTCAAATATTGTCTAAACTTGATATGATTCTAAGAGACAAAGATTCACATTGTTGAGATTAATTATATTGTAGCTAGATCCATCAAACATAAATACAATTTCTATTTCAAACTAATTTATTCATATTTAAATCCAATCCAATCTCAAATAACATAGCTCTTTTTTTCTACCTTGCTTTGGATTTGGAGAGACATTTTTTTATCTTTTACAACATAATGCTCGTGTTTTAAGATTTGTAGGGAGTTGTTATCAAGCTACTATCACTTTACATACATTTTCTACTTTGCATAATTTAATGTTGATAATCTTTTGAGTTACATATTAATTCATATCAATGGAAACTAACTATGGTAATTCAAAGGTTTGTTGGTCGTTGGAAATAAAGATCTTCATAGTATTTGATATTAGTTTTTAACTGCTATGCAAAACCTTTCATTTTCCTCATATCTTTCTTTTGTTTTGTTTTGTTAAAACCTCTTTGCATTTTCTCCATACCTTTCTTTCTTTTTTGTTTTGGTTTCTCTTTGCTTCCAGACTCTGGTTCTTTTGTTTGGGTTCTCTTTTGTGGTGTTTTCCATTTTCTTCATTGTTTTCTCTTCTTTTGTTTTGTTAAAATTTCTTTGCATTTTCTCCATACCTTTTTTTGTTTTGTTTCGGTTTCTCTTTGTTTTTAGACTACGGTTCTTTTGTTTGGGTTCTCTTTTATGGTGTTTTTATCGGCTAATTATTGGTGACTTGCTTGTGATGTTATTGGTTGCTACCGGAAAATTATATGTTGCAACACAACTAAAACGGTAGACCTCAGGTTCTAACAGTAGCGAAAAGAGAAATTGGTTCATCACTATTTTGTAGACGTGGTAATAGACCTAAACTCTGGAAAAGAAAGGGTAAATGGATTAGTTTATCGTTGAGGATTGACATTGTAGTTAGAAGACTATGATACAAAACGGTCATAAAAAATGGAATTTTTTTATGAAAAGAAAATGAAATCTTTTTACAAAAATGAAACATTTTTAATTGTTTTTAGAATGCTTACAACACATTTTCCTAAGTTGGTGGTTTAGCTTCTTTGATTGAAATGCTAATTAATGTCAATGGAAACTCGATATATATATATATTTTTTGACTTGTTAGATGTTTAATTGATTTTTAGGAATTTTTTTCTATGTGTTTGTTGTTTGCGGTTTGTAGGAAAACTCACTTAAAAGAGATAAATACTACCGGAAAGATTCGGATTGACAAGTATTCAAATGTCTTCTAAACTTAATATGATTCCAAGAGACAAAGATTCACATTGTTCTGATTAACTGTATTGTAGATAGATCCATCCAACATAATTACAATTTCTTTTTCAAACTAATTTATTCATATTTAAATCCAATCTAATCTCAAATAACATGTATTTTTTTTTTCTCTACCTTGCTTTGGGTTTGGAGAGATTTTTTTTTTTTTCTTCACTCTTTTACAATGTAATGCTCATGTTTTAAGATTTGTTGGGAGTTGTTGTCAAGTTACTATCAGTTTACATACATTTTCTACTTTGCATAATTTAATGTTAATAATCTTTTGAGTGAAATATTAATTAATGTCAATGAAAACTTACTATGGCAGTTCAAAGATTTGTTGGTCATTTGGAAATAGAAATATTCATTGTTCACGTGGTATTTGTTATTGGTTTATAACTTCTTTTTTTTTTTTTTTTTTTTTTTTTTTTGTGTGGACTTATTGAATGCTAAAATGATTTTAAAGAATATGTGGTTTATAGGAAAACTCAATTTAGAGCGATAGATACCACCAGAATGATTTGGATTGACAAATACTCAAATGTTGCCTAAACATGATATGATTCAAAAATACAAAGGTTCGCATTGCTTGTTTACTAAAGATTCCGAAATTTCAAATGTTCAATTTTATGAGTCACTTACATTACATCTTAGCCACTCCAACCGCTCCCATTTGCTTCCATTTGGGATACGGCCTCAAGTACATGTGTATCAAAAATATAGATCGGGTGTTAAGCGTATGTCTTGAATTATATGAGAAGATATATCCTTCAATCAAGCATTTTCCATATCTGGAGGTAATAATTTTTTGGAAATGGTTGGAATGACAAGAATAAATTTTCACTGATATTATAGATGGAGAGTTTTCTTACCTCCGGAAGCTTTATATTCAAAGATGCCCAAAGCTTAAATAGAGTATGTCCAAGTATCTTCCACCTCCAACAGAAAAAGTTGAGATTTTAGAATGTTCAAGTCTTTTTTCTAATACTTTAATATAAAAAATTATTTGTGGTTAGCCTATAGTCCTCCAATACTTTCAAATTTGAATCGTTATCAAATCCAATATTGATTCAGATATTAATGATCTAGAATTTCAACACATTGTGGTGGAAATCTCATTAGGAACCTATGACATATTCGGTATGCTGCTTTCCATCAGTTGTGATACCATAACGAGTTTATACCCCCTTTTAAGTGCTTTTTTAGCTTTAGATGTTAGAATTGTAAGTGACTTTGGATATGCCAAAAATAAAACATTTTTATGGAAAAAAATTGAACTCAAGTGTTTTTAGGTTGCAATGTAAAGTCTCTATGCTAATTTCTAATATGTAATTGATGGCAAACCTTGTTTCATTATGCATGACCTTATCAGTGACTTAACATAATTTGTATATGAGGAGTACTGCTTTACATTTGTAATTGAAAAACCACATGACATTTCTCTAATGGTTTACCATTTTTCATGTTGATTCTAAAAGTGGCTTATTTAAAGGTTTATGGAAGGCTATGTGTTTACGGACAATACTGATTATACTGTCATTGAGCATTTCCACTTCTAGCAGAACCAATTATATCAATGTTGTGGATATTAAAAACTTTATTAGGGCAAAAAGTAAGTTGCGGGTGCTATCTCTATTCAATTATAAAATTGAAATGTTGTCTGACCTAGAAGCATTACTGTTGACACATTGTACCAATCTTATTAAGTTGCCTACAGACTTGAGAAACCTAATTAATTTAGGTTATATTGATTTGAGAAACTAAATCTTTGGAAAGGATGACACTTGCTTTTGGTAAGTTGGAAAATCTTCAAACACTAACAAATTTTGTGGTGATCAGTTGTACTAAATGGTCATGCATAAGTGAGCAGAGGAAACTTCTACATCATCATGGAGAGCTTTTCATTTCAAAATTGCAAAATGTAAATGATAATATAGATGTTGAGAATGGCAACTTGAAGGATAAGAAAAACCTTAAGGAGTTGGGTTTTTGTTTGGGATAAAAATGTTGTCTATGATATTAATAAAACTACAGTTATTCTTGAGAAGTTGCGACCACATGAAAATATTGAAAATTCTTCATTAATGGATATTGTGGGACGAAATTACTAGATTGGTTAGGGGACTCGTCGTATTCTAATATGGAAGTCACAAAAACTATTCATCATTGTCATCATTGGGCAGCTATCATCTCTTGAAGAACTGTTTATTGAAGAAATAAATACCTTACAAAATATTGGCTGGCATTGAATATGCTACGTTATGCATGACTTTGTCAATGAATTACTCATTATACAGCCGGTGGCTCTTGTTTTAATTTCAGTTTGATATGGCAAGCTACAATGAATATGTTGTTTTGATATGATAATGATCGGATTGTTCTTGAAAAATTCCTATCTAATGGAAATATTGAAAAGCTTTCCATTAAGGGGTATTATGGTACAGAATTATTAAATTGGTTGGGGAATTTTGTCATTTTCTAGTATGATATTCTTGTGTTTAAGTGGTTATTGCAAATATTGCTCATTCTTGTCATACATATGGCAATTATCATCCCCAAAAGAACAGCATTTGGAAGATATGGAAAGTCTACAAAAAGTTGATTTGAGATTTTATGGCTATAGTTTCTCATGTTACTCCATTTAAATCTTTATACATTTCGAAGCTTGTCAACATTCCAAATTGAAAGTATTTCAGATTTGTATAATATAAGATGAATGGAGTAGAAATAATATGCCTTGATGGATAAAATGTGTGATGAACGGTAGTGCAATAAGTGAGATCCCACCATCTCGGTAATTGCAATATAGGGATGGCTGAAGTTTGGAAAACAACATTAACTAAATTATTGTACAAAAACTCAAAAATTGAATAAACATTTTTCGAAAAAAGGTATGGGTACCATGGTACAAATTTGCCATATTGGTTAGAGGATTCCTCATCTTCTACCATGGTACTCCTAAGTCCAATTTGTTGCAAAAATTGTTTTAAGAGCAATTATCATTTCACTTTTGATGCATATTTCAGGTAAATTTGATGTGTTAAAAGGTGCGTAGATCCATATTTTAGTTTCTCACTTCTTCAATGCAAAATCTAGATGTAATCCAAGTTGAGTTACAACCAACATTTATGAGCGAAAAAATTTACTTGTATAGTATGATGTTTGGAATGGAAATTTTAATTATTAAGATATTTTGTGAAATATCACATAGAATTATTATAACAACACACAATCAAGGCGTTGCATTAACTATGAATATTATTTTTACTTATCTCAATTGTTGTTATTTGATGATTATTTTCGGTCAATTTTTGCATGCATTCGAAGATGACGACTACGTACCATAATCAGTCAAATTTGAAGCAAATTGATGACAAAATAGTGGAGAAGTATCGATGCCTCGAACTAGTTGCAAAACTACTAGAGAGTTTGTTATAATTCAAGGTGAATACTTATGAATAAAAGACCTTTATAAATAGAAAAAACACATGCATTTGAAGATGACGATATGTTTTACACCTAATAATATTCGTAATAGATATTATAAACTGTCAAAGTCCAGTGAAGGCAAATTTTGGACTCTAGTTGGTTGGCCCAAAATATTGTGCATACCCTTTTTACATTGGGGTTTAGGTTTGGGCCCTTGACCATGCCTATAAATGCAAAGTCACATCTCATTAATTTTCCAGAGTTTTGACAAAATAACAAAAGTAGTCGGTCACCGACTCACTGCATACCACATATTCCTTCTTATTGGTTCACTAATTTATCATAAACTTTTGGGTTGGTCATCATGAAATCCTCCCTTGTGGACTGGAATGGATTATGCTATAATCCCATATGCCTTGTTGTCAACTTGTCACAAGACTCACAACATTACGCAATATATTGACTTTTTTTTTTTTTTTGAAGAGAACGCAATATATTGACTTTAATTGTGTTAAGATGACATTCTATGTTAAGTAAATATTTTAAATCACTTCTATATCCGCTAAAACATCATATTTTGGTTCTCTTGAAGCCTTTCTCTTTCTTTGTTTTCCACAAAGAAGAAACCATGATTCCTGAACTAGTAGGAGGTGCATTTCTGTCAACTTTCCTTCAGGTGCTGTTTGACAGACTAGCTTCTCGACAGTTTATTGACTTCTTCCGGAGAAGGGAATTCGATCATTCTCTGTTGAGGAGGCTGCAAACAACTCTGCTGACAGTTAACGGGGTGCTCAGCGATGCAGAGGAGAAGCAGATCACAAACTCATTTGTAAAAGAGTGGGTTGATGAGCTTAAAGATGCTGCATATCAAGCTGAGGACTTGCTGGATGAGATTGGCACTATGGCTCTAGAATGCAATGTGCAAGCTGAGAATCAATCAAGGAACACTCAGGTACGAACCAACTTGTACACTCTCAATAAAATTAGGGAAGATTTTGAAGACAGACTCGAAAACATAACCAGGAGGCTAGAGTATCTAACAGAGCGAAAAGATGTCCTTGGTCTTGTGAAAGAAAGTCTGAGTAGAAAACCGTCTCCAAGGTTGCCAACAACATCTTTGATAGATGAGTCTGAGATATTTGGTAGAGATTTCGATAAGGAGGAGATTATGAAGTTCTTGCTTTCGGGTAGTACTGCAAATGGAAAAGAGATTCCTTTAATTGCAATAGTTGGGATGGGTGGAGCTGGAGCGACTACCGTTGCTCAGCTTTTGTATAATGATTCGAGGGTGATGATGCATTTTAGCAGAAAAGTATGGGTATATGTTTCTGAAGAATCTGATGTGTTGAGGGTGTCCAAAACCATCTACGAGTCTATCACTTCGCAGGATTGTAATATGACTGATTTGAATCTAATTCTTGTCAGGTTAAGGGAGAAACTAGCAAGAGAAAGATTTCTAATTGTCGTGGATGATGTCTGGGATGAAAATCTCATTCATTGGGAGGCTCTGAAAAATTCTTTCAAGGCTGGAGCCAGCGGGAGTCCAATTCTAGTGACAATGCGTAGCCAAGGTGTTGCATCAGGTATGTATGCCATTTTCTCTCATGGCCTCAAGCAGCTGTCTAATGAACATTGTTGGTTAGTGTTTGCAAGACATGCATTTAGAAGTGACAATACCGATGTTAATCCAAAACTGAAGCTAATTGGTGAAAGATTAATGCAAAAGTGCAAAGGGTTACCTTTAGCTGCAAAAGTCGGGAGTTTATTGTACTCCAAAGTAGAAGCTAGTAAAATTTTAAACAGCAAACTATGGGATCTGCCAAGTGATAAGAGCAAAATAATACCTTCTTTGAGATTGAGCTACTACTATCTTCCTTCAAATCTGAAACAGTGTTTTGCTTACTGTTCAATATTTCCAAAGGGTTATGTATTTGAAGTTATTTCCAAAGGAGAAGTTAGTTCTGCTATGGATGGGCGAGGGTTTCTTGCAGCAACCAAGAAGTGATCATTCGAAAAGAATGGAAGAGGTTGGCTATGAGTACATTGATGAATTGATATCAAGGTCATTGTTTGAACAATTAAGCAGCAATAAATCACTTCTCATAATGCATGACTTAGTCAATGAATTGGCTCAATTTGTGTCTGGTGAATTTTGCTTCAAGTTTGAGGGTGGTAACCAACAATGCATTTCTGATAAGGCTCGCCATTTTTCATATGTAATTGACCGGTTTCATGGTATTGAGAAATTTGAGGGCTTACATGAGGCAAAGTATTTGCGTACCTTCCTTCCATTAAGTTTGTCATATCCTGATGGATCCCATTACTTGAATAAGATTGTTGTTGAAGAACTGTTGCCAACATTGACGTGCTTGCGAGTATTGTCTCTAGCCGATTATACTATCATCCGGTTGCCTGATGACATGTTTGATGATTTGACACATTTACGCTACCTGGACCTATCATCCACAGCAATCAGAACATTACCAAAATCAGCCGGTTTTTTGTACAACCTGCAGGTATTAATGCTGTCAAAATGTTTTAATTTGGTTGAGTTGCCACTTGCCAGAGAACATGCGCAATCTAATTAATTTAAGTCATCTTGATGTAACTGAAACCAAGCTGGAAGAGATGCCACCTGAATTTGGTAGATTGAAGAATCTTCAAATACTTACCACTTTCATTGTGAGCAAGAGCAGCGGGTCAAGCATGAGTGAGTTGGGCAGACTTCCGCATCTGTGGTAAACTTTCCATTCAAGAGCTGCAGAATGTGAGGAATGTTGCAGAAGCCAAAGATGCCAAACTGAAGGAAAAAGAGAATATCAAGGAGTTAATTTTCACCTGGAAAACTAGTGGTCATGATATAAGAAAAGAAACAGATGTTCTTGAAAGTTAGTTCCTCATGAAAATATAGAAAAACTCACAATCGAGGGGTACGGAGGGACAAAGTTTTCAGGTTGGTTGGGAAGTTCGTCATTCTCTAACGTAGTATACCTGCGTCTTAGTGGTTGCAAAAATTGTTTGTCCTTGCCATCACTGGGACAATTGTCATCTCCTGAAGAACTCCATATTGATAAAATGGAGATATTAGAAAGTATTGGTCCAGAATTCTACAGTTATGGCTCCTTTTCTATTAGTCCATTCAGATCCTTGCAGAGTTTGTGGTTTGAAGACATGCCAAATTGGAAGCATTGGTCACCTTTCGTAGGTTATGGTCATGGATTTCCTTCACTTCAGGAGCTTCATATACGAAAATGCCAACAGCTGACCGGCAACCTGCCAAGTTCTCTTCCATCACTGAAATTACTGCATATCTTTCAATGTAGAAGTTTACGAATCCAATTTCAAGATATGATGATGCATTACACAGAGCTCCAGACTCTGCATATAACAAGTAGCTGTGATTCTCTCACATTCTTCCCTTTAGACTTGGCCAACAAGGTTGAAAATCTTCAAATGCAGAATTGCAGCCATCTCAAGTGTATACAACTTTCGAAGGATCTTTGTCAAGAGCTCAAATTTCTTCAAGATCTTGATATCAGTGACTGTGATGATCTGGAGTTCTTTTCCGGAAGAGGGATGCAGACTCCTAACTGGCATCTTTGTCATTATCGAATTGCAAGAATCTAAGGTCAATGCCAGAACAAATGCACACACTCCTCACTTCTCTTCAAGCATTGTGTCTATCTTATTGTCCAAAGCTTGAATCATTTCCAAATGGAGGTTTACCACCTAACTTACACTCGTTGTCAATCTTTCGTTACCCCTGCAAAGAATAGTTCTTGTCTAAGATTTTTTCTAGTGATTTCTCAGTACACCCAAGGAAAAGCATGAGTAGGTTTATATATTTATTTCTAGGAGAAAAGTTCTGCAGAAGTGAAAAGCATCTTGTTTGCCATACCCTGAAGGTACTAGCTTTAGTTGAACAGGTGGAAAAAAACAGATTCTGATATAGAACATTGGCACCAGAAAAAGCTGGCATTGCATTCTTCTTCAAAGTCACTTCTATTTTTAAAACTTCCTGCCGCTGCTTATTCAGTTTAAAGCCACCATTAGTGAGTAGTGTTGTATGGATCTTCTAATTTATTCTATTTATCAAGTAAACCCTCTCTGATATCAACACTCTTTAATTTGTATCATTGTATTGCTCCAGGTTTTTGGCTAAATCTTAAAAGGTCAGAACAAAGCTCTAAAAAATTAAGGGGATTTACAATTAGTCTCTAAAAAATTAAGGGGATCCAAATCTGTCTCTGGTTGCTCAGTGTAAGTTCAGCTTGCTATATCCCCTCAAGTGCTGGCACTGAATTCTTCTCCAAAGTCACTTCCATTGAGGCCTGCTTTAGTTCTTAAACCCTGGCCCCAAAGGCTCCCACCCCCACTAGGATTCTTTTATTTTTCTAATTTGATGTACTGTTAGAAATTTTAATCACTTCATATGGAGTCGATGGATAAACCAACCTTGTATTACCACGTTCCTCCATTGTTAGTCAAATCTTTTATGAGAATAGTTATTGTTTAAGATTTCGTTAGTGATTTTTCAGTACATTTAAGGACATGCATTTCGTCTATTGATGGAACGGGATGCTTAATTTCAAGAGTTGGTTTGTTTATGCATTTCAAGAAAAAAAAAAAAAAAAAAGTTCCCCTTTCTGCAGAAGTAAAAAGCATTTTGTCTGCCATACCTGAAGATACTGGCCCTAGTTGAAAGTGTAAAAAAATGATTGAACTAATTTCAAATATTAATTGTATCAATTAATTTCAAATGACTTTCAAACCCCCTTATATAAGTAAATGTAACTGCAAACTGATAGTTAACAAATTTTTCAATAGAGCAAGTTAAATATGCACCAAAAACTAGAGCTTTTCAATACTTACTCATGATATCAGTTCATCATCTATCTGTACACGAGGAATGTGATCTACCCCAAACCACTTTTTCTTCTCCACAATGTTGTTTTTAAAATCTGACTTCAGCAGCCGACAACATTAATATACAGAGAAATAAGGGACGATGACAGGCCATCATGTGGCAAGTATCGAAGCCATTTACAGCTGCTGATCATCAATGTTTCAAGAGATCTCAGTTGTTGAATCCCCCTGCAGTCCAAGCATTCCAGATTCTTGAGTTTGCTTATCTGTAGCTTAATGATGCTGCTAGGAAGTAGATTTTGTTCCGGAAATGACTTCAAGTCTCTACACCAGCCTTCAATCTCAAAGTAATCAAGATTCTCAAGCTTAAGCATTCCCCACTCAGTTCAAGGTGTGAGTTTGTCACAAGAACTAATGCGAATGTAATTGAGGTTACAAGGAAGACCCCCTTCTGGAATGGATTCAAGTTCTGGACATGCTTCTATAATTAGTCTCAGGAGAGTGGTGAGCTTGTGTAGGTGGTCTGGAAGCACCTTCAGATTCTTGCAATTGCAGAGCACAATTATAATAAGGTTGGGGGTACGCAATCCACCTTCAGGGAATGATAATAGTTTAGGGCAGTCCCGAATTTGTAATTTCTCAAGTGACTTGTGATTCTTTGCAATGAAGATGGAATTAAAATTTGCACAATCCCGTAAATTAAGAGTTCTGAGCTTCGGGAAGAGATCCAAAGGCAGAAACCTTAGAGAATCACAGCTGCTCTCTATACACAAGTACTCCAGGAACGACTTCTTGAACATTTCCCTTGTAGAGGAGAGAAATTCCAGCATTCTACAATTATAGATGGATAGGGTTTTCAAGACAATTGGTGGATGGCCACCGTGAAAGGACTTGAGATAACAGCAATTCATAATAAATAAATTCCGTAGAAAACAATAGTCATGTGTCAAATTCTCCGGTAGAGACCTTAAGTCAACACATCCATCAATTGTGAGCGTTTGGAGCTGTGGTGGCAAGTCTGTTAATAGTGAGCAATTCGAAACTTTCACGATTTCAAATTCAGGTTCATCCAAAGCATCGATAGGATCACTATCACTATTAGATGTGTTTGACATATCAATATCATTATCAGAACTTTGAGACACAATTTCATCATCACTTTTGAGTTGCACCATGTTGCTATCAACTTCCGGCAATTCTTCTACAGTTGCAAGTATGGGAGGACTGTACCCTAACCACCTGTAATCTTTGTTTGGAAGTTTTGGAATAACAAGACTTGGGCATCCTACAACTTCGATTTTTTTGATAGTAGGGGGAAGGTACTTGGGTAATCCCCATTTTAGCTAGGGACATCTTTGAACATAGAGCTCCTGAAGATGAGGAAACTGTCCACACACAACTTCACCAAAACTCCATTCTTGCCATACCAACATCTCCCGGAAAATTAAAATTTCAAGAGATTGAAAAGGCTGGATGGAAGAATAACTTATCCCGTATAATTCAAGACCTACTCTTTGCACTCCACGCATCCTTTCAACGGTGAGGTACTTGAGGCATGGTAGTTGCCCTAACGAATGCAATTCCGAACAATTATTACAATCACCCACATTTAAGTGTACCAAGAAATTAAACACTTGAAGTCTAGGCACCTTGCATAATTCAAGGTCGGGTAAACATAAATCAATAAACACCTTGCGTTTTCGGAAAACCAGTGGGCCATTGGACAATATTTGGAGACTTTTAAATCCAGGTGTTTCAAACTTAGTGCTTGTTTGGTTGAGCTTTCTACTTGCTCAAAAGGTCTACCAACTCAAAAGGTCTACCAACGTCTATTTGACTTTTTTAGAGTTGTTTGGTTGGGCTTTTGAGATTGTCTATTTTAAATTGAGTAGAGACTAGTAGAGTTTAAACCTCTACTAGGCAAAAGCTCATAGGGAGGTGCTTCTCCAAATAGACCTTTTTAAAAAAAAAATCTATCAACCAAACATCTATGATTTTTTTTTTCAAAAACTCTATTTCTAATAGATCTATTGCAAGTAGATCTTTTACCAATAGAGGTTTTTCAAAAGCCCAACCAAACAAGCTCTTAGATAACTTCGGAGGACTTGTATATCTATACATCTTTTCAAGAATATTCCACCTACAACAGAAACAACAAACAGGAACAGTAGCTAATTACAAGTATACAACAAATTGCTAACATCTAAAAAAAAGAGGTATTCAAGAGAAATCTACACTTATCAAACATCATGAAAACCAACAATGAAAATTTCTGCTTCTCCGGTCATGAAAAATTCATTCCATAAATATCATCAACAATTTTAATAGGAAGCATGAAGATAAGGCAGAAAAAGGCAGAAAAAGAAGAAATTTTAAGCCAAACCCTTTTCTTTCTTTATTTTAGGAAAAGAAAATGGAATCAAGGAGCTCAATAACAACTCGATTTCACAAAAAAATAAAAATAAATAAATAAATAAATAAATAAAATTGAAACTTTAAATTTGCGCAAGATTAAAAGAAGCATTACCCTGTAAACCGTAGAAGAGAAAAATCCATTCCATCAAAAGCAGCTGGAGTTATGGCATTTGACAGTGACGTGATCCAAGAGTGTATGATTGAATAATTAAAACAAGCTGGTACAGAGACATACTTCTTCTTCTTCGCATCGGTTTAAAATTGTTAGGGTTTGAGAGTTAAACGGACCAATTTCCGGAAACAATGTAAATCTGAGCAAATTATATATTTTGGGGATTATCAATTTAGTGCCTAACTTTTGATAAAATATCAGTTTTTTTAAATGAGCATGTAGTCCTTAACTTTTCAGTTTTCATAAATAAATAAAGGGTGGTTTTATACTGTTATCAGAATGTATTTATTGTCTTGTTTTATACATTTACAATATTAAGATTAAGGACAATAAATACAAGGGGGAATTGCACAAACATCCCTCAACGTTTAATAAAATTGAAAGAATATGGTAGTTTTGGCCATATACACACTAATTTCCCTTAACATTTGAATATTGTTGCACAAACATCCCTTACTGTTAGATGGATCCGTTAGTCAATAGTCAAAACAGTAAAAAGTCTAAAATAACCTTTATTTTTATTTTAAATAAACTAAAAAATTAAAAAATAAGATAAAAAAATATTTTAAAAAACATTAATGTATATTAAATTTGAAACCTGAAAAAAAAAAATCATCTTTATAAGTAAAAAATAAAATAGTTTTTTTAAACAATTTAATAATAAATAAATTTTAAATTTTAAATTTATTTAAAATCAATGGGGAATTGCACAAACTAATTTTTTTTAAGAGGAATTTTTTTTCTTCTAGGTTTTAGATTTAAGATATATTCTTGTTTTCTAAAAGATTTTTAAATATATTTTTTATCTTTTTAAAAAAAAAATATATATATATGGTGTTTTAGACTTTTTACACGTTTGACCATTGACTAACGGATTCATTTAACGGTAGAAGATGTTTTGTGCAACAATTTTCAAATGTTCAGGGAAGTTTGTGCATATATGGCCAAACTGTCATATTCGTGCAATTTTATCAAATCTCGGGGGATGTTTGTGCAATTCCCCGTAAATACAATATATATTTCCTTTCAGTAATGCTACACATCCCACTTAAAATCCCATATTTTTCATTCCACTACATATGGTATGTGAGGTGTCAAATTGTGAGTGGATACATGAGGTGGGTGAGATAAATCATCATTAATGTGTATCCACTTATAATTTGATACCTCACATACCACATGTAGTGGGATGAAAAAAATGGGATTTTAGATGGGATGTTTAGTATTATTGATTTCCTTTTATAATGTTTTATAATACCCAACACTACCCATAAATCAAATAGATTCTTTGACTAAAAAATCAACGGTCAAAGAGACAGACCAATAATTTCTTTTGATTTTAATTCTCAATTACTATTTTTTTTTATAAAAAAAATACATAAATTTGAGATTTTTATGGAGGGGTATACCACCAGACCAGGCTCACCCCTAGGGGGAGCTCAGTGAGGCAGCCGCCTAGGGTCCCCAATCTTTAAAGGCCCCTAAATTGTAAAAAAATAAAAATAAAAAATAAATAAATAAATGATTTCAGATATAACCCATGTATGATTTTAAACTAACAAACCCATAAATGAGTTTAAAATAGGCTCATCAAACATATAATTTTTTAAAACTAACAAATTTATAAATGAATTTAAAATAGGCCCACTGAACATTTTTTTTTTTAAAGAAAGGCCCACAAATTATAAAACTCAATTATCATTTTCAAGTTCTTACACCAAGTCAAACGTGGGTTGAATCATATTTCTAACACTAATTGTCTTTTATATATCTAAAACGGGAAAATAACATTACATCACTACTCATATCACTTATCAGACAACCAGAAGCAGACATCGAACAAAAATCAAAAAATCAAATTAGGGTTATTCAAAACTCTCTTAAATCTTACTATGAAAATTCATAATTCAGATACAAAATCTCAACTTGAAATCTCATGGCCCCGTAAATTCATTTTCAATAGTTCACCTCGGGCCCCGAAAATCTCAGAGTTAACCCTGCACCAGGCCAACATCATATTTTGTGGAAACAATGCAAATCTGAGCAAGTTATATATTTTGTGGGGATTAATATCAGATTTTTAAATGAGTTTACTATTATAGTACATGTAGTCCCTAACTTAGTAACTTTTCATAAATAAATCAAATAGATTCTTTGACTATAAAATTAACAATCGAAGTGACAGACCTTAATTCCTTCTAATTTTAATTCTCGATTACTATTTTTCTTTAAATAGTACATAAATTCGAGATTTTTAGGAAATAGAGGACTAGAACCCACAACCTCATTGCATAAGCGTGATATATATACTATCAAACCAACCTCATATTGTCTTTAATTCTTGATTACTAAACATAACATGTCCTACTGTAAATAAATAAAAAAAAATAAAAAAAAATAAAAAAATTAAATAAATTAATAAAAAAACATGTCCCTGAGCCCTAATTATAAAAAGTGTCCCCAAGGGTCTAATTATAAAAGGGTACCATACTACCATGTTAAATGGGTGGGCTCAATAACATGGGGTTATATATGAAGTTATGGGTCCAAAGTCAAAGTATGCTAGTCCAAGAGAATTTTAAACCTACTGGACAAGTTAGTATTTAAATTGAATTGGGTTACAACTTAACTTACAATAAATCAACTTTAAATTTTTATTTAAGTGACAGCTAACTTTCATATTTCATATTTTACTTGGCAAGCGGCTTTAGAGAGTGGATTTTTTTCTCTTCACAAGGTAACGCATCTTTTAACTTTTTTGCAATTTTAAAGTTTCATATTTTATTTATTTATTTTGTGAAATGGGGTTATTATGGAGCTCCTCGATTCCATTTTGTTTATTCTTGAAAAAGAAAAGGTTTTGGTTGATTGTTTCTGGTTTGTGTCATTTTAAATATTAACTTTACACGTTTCCCTGCCTGTAGGGTGCTGCGTTTTCTGGTGCTGTTTTGTTTGGTGCCCCTGTTGGCCTGCAGGTTGGCTGTGGGGTTGTTGTTTTTTGTTTGCCTTTTGGCCTTAATAAATCTTCTGCTGTTCAAAAAAAATATTTAATATTTTTTATTTCCATTTTGGTTTATTGGAGCTCCTATCTCAATTGGTTCTGGTTTGCTTATTTTCATCTTTAATATTTCATGTTTTATTTATTCGAATAGGTGGCCATTCAAACTGTGTGGGTTCATTACGTTTTTTGTGCAATCGAGTCGTTATTGAGCTTCTCTATTCCATGTATTCTTCTTTTGGTTTCTTCTTTTGTTATTGAGATTCTTCTAACTTAATGAGAAAATCATGAAAATTTGGTGATTTATCTGTCTTGTCTTCATTTTCATCTTTCTTGAGTACTAATTTTGTGCTATAGTTTGAAGGCTTGAAATCTTCATTGTGTACTAAGTCCTTGTTTCATGATGTTTGATAAGTTTATATTACACTTGAATAATTTATTGTTTAGTTTCTATTCAATATAATTTTGTAATCTAAAGTTTTCATGGTCTTTTTGTATGTTGGCATACTCAATTGATTAGCAACTGTTGCTGTTTGCTGTTTCTTGATCTTGTAGGTGGAACTTTGCTGAAAGGATGTCTAGATTTAGAAGTCCTCAAGAGTTGTCTAAGTTTGAGTCCCCTGGATTTAAAAGTCTCCAAATGCTTTCGAATGGCCCATTTGTCTTTCGACAGCGCAAGGTGCGTATTGAAGGTCTCAAGCAATGTTACTTGTGGTGAATTTGCCTCGCAAAGTTCGGAGAATAGTACATATATGTCAAACACATCTAACGTTGATTCTGATACAAATAATCCAGTCAACACATGGGATGGTATAGCTGCTGTGGATGAACCTGAATTAGAAAGAATGAAAGTTTCAAGGTACTCACTATTAACAGACTTGCTACCTTTGCTCCAAACTCTCACAATTGATGAATGTGTTGACTTAGTGTCTATACCCGAGAAACTAATGTGTGACCTTAGTTATTTACGAGATTTGTTTATCCTGAATTGTTGTTATCTCGAGTCCTTTCATTGGAGCCACATACCTATTACCTTGAAATACCTATATATCAGTAATCGTAGAAAATTAGATTTTCAATCCCCTGCAAGGGCAGTGTTCCTTGAATATTTGTGCATAAAGAGAAGTTGTGATTCTCTAAGGTTTTTTCCTTTAGACCTATTTCTGAAGCTTAGAACTCTTACTTTACGGGATTGTGCAAATTTCAGTTGCATCTTGATTACAAAGGATCGTTTATCACTTCAGAAATTACAAATCCTCGACTGCCCTAAACTGTCATCATTCCCTAATGGTGGATTGCGTACCCCCAACCTGAGTACACTTTTGCTCTTTAATTGCAAGAATCTAAAGAGTCTTCCAGACCAGCTGCACAAACTCACTTCTCTCTTGAGACTAGATATAAAAGAATGCCCAGAACTTGAATCAATTCCAGAAGGGGGTCTTCCTTGTAACCTCATTTTTATTCGCATTAGTTATTGCGACAAACTCACACCTCGAACTGAGTGGGGAATGCTTAAGCTTCAGGATCTTGATTACTTTGAAATTGAAGGTGGATGTAGAGGCTTGGAGTCATTTCCAGAAAAAAATCTACTTCCCAGCAGCATCATTAAGCTACGGATAAGCAAACTTCCGAAGCTGGAATTTTTGGACTACAGAGGGTTTGAACAACTTACATCTCTTGAAACATTGATGATCAGTAGCTGTAAATGGCTTCGATCCTTGCCTCATCATGGCCTGTCATCCTCTCTTATTTCTCTGTATATTAATGATTGTCCTTTGCTGAAGTCAAAATACAAAAACAATATTGTGGAGAAGAAAAAGTGGTTTGCGGTAGATCACGTTCCCCATGTGTAGATAGATGATGATGTAATAACATGAGTAAGTATCGAAAACCTCTAGTTTTTTGTGCATATTTGATTATTCTATCATTGAAGAGTAGGAAAATTTATTAACTATCAGTTTGCAGTGATTTTTACTTTTTCTTTATATATATTTTTTCACTTTTCAATTTCTACCTTGAAATCTTTTAATTTGACGGATGTAGTAAAGTCGTTTGACATTAATTGATCTCTTCCTTGTGGTTCTTTGAGTGGACGTATGTATGAGTTCAAAGCAAGAATGCATAACTTGCAATAGTACATTTTGATTTTCTTTTCTATTCCCAGACTTGTATAGATGGAACTAATGACAGAAGTACTTACTATTTCTGTTCTCCGGATGCAGGAGATGTTCTTGACTTGTTGATGTTTTAAAGATGCCCTGTAGAGCTTTGTGGTTCCATTGCTCTTGCATATCACACTGATAGGTCTGGTGGGGTGGGGCCGTGGGGTGCGTGCAAGTTATTAAAAATTAAGAAAGAATCAAATTCAAGGAAGGCAGCCTGTCTATTGTTGGTGCTTTTTTATTTCAAGTAATTCTGTTAGAAGATTCTTGTGCCAGTTATCTTTAGTTGATTTCGATATTTGCTAATTTGGATACAAGATGTATTGCTAATTCCACCTCAGTATGATTAATTTATGTAACAAGTATGAGCCACTGACTTTGGGAGTCATTTACGTAAGCCCCAAGCTTGTCTATCTACCGCTGACTTGGTATGTTACTTTTTTCACAAAGTAAAATTCAATTTCTATCAATTGATCAATTAATATCTTTTAATTTGACATTAATTGATCTCTCCCTTGTGAGTTGTGGCTCATCAAGTGGATTTATGTATGAGTTCAAAGCAAGAATTGCATAACTTGCATTAGTACATTTAGATTTTCTTTTCTATGCTCAGCATCATCTAATAGATCCTTTAAAAAAGATGCATGGGCAGGCAGACTTGTTGTACATAGATAATAGATGGAACTGATGACAGAAGTACTGACTATTTCTATTCTCTGGATGCAGGAGAGGTTCTTGACTTGTCAGTATGTTTAACAATAGTATTATGAATACGAATGTACGATTAGAAAACTTATCTCTTGTCAATTTTGGCAATGCACCTTCCTTCACACGTTAGTGGTGGGTCATGCGTATAGATTTCTCTTGCTATGAAGCTAGATTTTCAGGCCTCACATATACTATTGTTATTGTTATTGTTGTGGTCAGTTTTGTGCAATCATGACCTCCAGATGGAGGTACTTTTGTTGTGGTTTGTTTCCTGAGGAGAGATTCTTCTTGCTTCGATTTATTCTGGTTCGTCAGTGGGTGGCCTTTTTTTTTTTTTTTTGTCAACAGGAATCTAACTCATCTAACTTTTCTCTTTGATGATATATGATAGACCGTAGTTTATAATTTGGTGGTATTGAGACTATTGACCCAAGTACAACTATAACTGAATCTACTAATGTTTGATAAAGAAATGAAAGAGGATGCATAAGATAAGATGATTTACGTAATCACATGCGGACCCTTGACAGTTTCCTCAATTAAGAATAAGAATACCAATCGATAAATAATGCACCGTTCGGAATGCAATTACCACTGTAGGGAAGCAGTTTTCCTACACTTGGGATTTAATGGGTAAATGATATTAGACTCTACAAACATGGACCGGTTTAATGGGCAATGAGATTAAATTCTACAAGGACAGGCTGAAATGCAACTTCTGTACAAGGAAGGGGTCTCCTCATGCTTTAGGGTTTAACTAGTAAAATGACCCTCGCTTTGCTGCGGGAGTATTATACCGTTTTATATATTATTTTTAATTTTAATAAATTTATTGATCTAAGTTATGAAACAAACAAAATTAAAATATAAAAAATATATTAATCAAAAATAAAATGATAACCAAGTAAAATAATAATTCTATACCAAATAAAAATATCAGTTATATTGGTATGTATACGTGTAAATACGAAAATAATATATTCTTAGTGTATTGAATATTAATATGAGAAACAAAAATCTATACATTAAATATTAATGTGAAACAAAAGTATCATGCATTACACATATTTTGTCTATTAAAATGAATTTATTTAATTAAATAGGTAAGTGTAGTGAACATTAAATGTATTTAATATTAAACTTATGATATCTCTTAAAAGATAAGCAAACTAAATGACTGAAAGGAAATAAGTTGAATCTTATTTTTGATTTCTGGATGCATAAATTTGTAGTCAAGTCAAGTCAAATTGGATCTCGAAACTTGAGATTTATTTTATAGTAATTTTTTTTTTCAATATTTGTGATTTGAAATTCGGTTGCACTATAAAGAAAACTTTGTTCATCAACCAAATTATTTAAGGAGCAAGTCTAGCATTTTTTGACTAATTTATTGAAGTTTGAATTGTTATTTTGTAAGATTTAATTGATGAACAAACTCAGTTCCTTAAATTGTAATTGAATTTCAAATCAGAAATATTAAAGGAATTTTGATTATAAATTTTCCTACAATTTAGGGATCAAACCAAATTTTAAGATCTAATTTGACTACAAATGTGTGCATTTAAAAACTTATCAATTAGATTCAACTAATTATTTTCATTTATTCAATCCGATTAGATTTTAACAGATGTCCTAAGTTTAATCCAACAAACAAAGATAATCAAGTAAAACAATAATTTTATACCAAATAAAAATATCAATTATATATATATATATGCAAATAACAATATATGTGAAATAAAAGTAGCAATAAACTTATAAACATAAACAATTATTGCAATTGTTATAACCATATTATAATTGGTAAAAAAATAAAATAAAATAAAAAAACATCAAAAACATATAAAAAGCATAAATAAATTAATAGAGAGAGAGGTGTGGTGATAGTGGGAGTCAAGTAGTGGTAGTGGTTGAAGCATGTGTACCTGCCATTTTTTTTTTTTTTTTTTTTTTTTTTTTTACAGCCCATCTAGGGGTGGGCACAAAAATCGGAACCGAACCGAACCGAGTTGAACCAAACCGAAAAAGGGTGTTTGGTTCGGTTTTACACTTGAGTTCGGTTCAATTCGGTTTGAACCGAATGAACCGTATTGAATTCGGTTCCGATTCGGTTTTGAGTCTTCAAAACCGAACCGACCCATATGAACCGACATATAAATTAAAAAAAACCCTAATTTTTCTAACACCTATCTGTTATATACTTCTTTCAGTTGAATATCTCATTTTATATGTTGATTATGTGGTAGCTTATATGTTGTAATTTGGTAGCTTATATGTTGATTATGTGGAGAGATTTAATTATGTAAAATGTAAATAATGAGTTGTAAATTTGGACTGCATCAGTTGCCCAAAGGCCCAATTACAATAATAGATGTTAAAAGGTAAAAAAGAAATGAAAAAAAAAATTGGGCCTATTGGGCCCAACGGGGCCAAAACCGAATCGAACCGAACCGAACCGAACCGAACCGAGAAAAGGGTGTTCGGTTCAATTCGGTTTGGCCTTCAATACGGTTCGAACCGATTCAACTTTTTAAAAACCGAATATAACTTGGTTCAATACGGTTTTGGCCAAAACCGAACCGAACCGA
The DNA here is from genome assembly GCA_954870605.1 of Acer campestre. Lineage (NCBI taxonomy): Eukaryota > Viridiplantae > Streptophyta > Magnoliopsida > Sapindales > Sapindaceae > Acer > Acer campestre. Next base: position 32,902,612 of record OX940806.1, read on the forward strand.
ACCGTGTCCACCCCTAAGCCCATCAATGGCATTTTTGTAAATAAATTGAAATCTTTTCAATTTTACTGTTCACATAAACAGTGCAATTTCATTTGGAGTTTTAGTATATACTAGTAAAATGGCCCGCGCTCTGCTGCGGGAGTATTATACCGTTTTGTATATTATTTTCAATTTTAATAAATTTATTGATTTAAATTATGAAACAAACAAAATTAAAATATAAAAAATATATTAATCAAAAATAAAATGTAAATATATTTTCAAATGTAAATCCATCGTCCTTTATCTCTTCTTCAACTCTTGATCATCCATTATCTCTACCAAACAATTTTTTTTCTCTCAACAATCAACTCATCTCTCATCTAAATCATCTTTTTTATCTTTGTTTTTTTTTTTCTCTTTCAGACAGAGAGAGAATAATTATTCATTAAAAAAATTTAAAAAGTAAATAAACCATTTGAAACAACCAACCGCTAGGGTGTTGTCACAATAATTCTATGAACATATCATGTGATTTGACAAATATAAATAAGATATAATTACTTTGGTGGATATCTATATAGTTAAACTCTATCAAAATGATCATTAGATTGGAAATTTATTTCAAAATGACTATTTTGGCAAACAATGACCATTTCCATCACACTATTTGTCAAAATAGCCATTTTGATCGGTAATAACCAAATGGGTGGTCACCAAGGTAATTATCCCTATAAACAAATTAAGATGAGCACACCATATATATCAAAAAATTCTCAGTAAACAGCAAATCAAAATATCAAACATCCAAACGTTATAAAAATCACTCCATCAGTTGACAACTATGAAAATATTCCACAAAAGTCTCGTAACAAAGAGAAAGATAATGATAAGCTTACAGCTTGGAGTTGTGAGCTTTAGTGTCTGGAAGCAAATATCATATAGGGCTTTATTGTCTAAAATCATACATTCATCTACATTTTCAACCAACTGGTGAACAAAGAGGGTTGCATTGTATGGTTCGACAACAATGTTGGAAACCTTCAAGGATGGGAATACCAAGAAAGTGAGTATCATTCCGTTTGAGACAAAAATTTATTCACTTCGTTTTTTCCCTCATAATTTTTTTTTCTCGCAAATCGAGACTTATTTTGTAAATCTGAGACTTATTGGGTAAAATTCGAGACTTATTCTATAAATTTGAGACTTACTTAGGCAAATTCGATACTTATTTTGATAATTCGAGACTTATTTTGATAATTCGAGACTTATGGGGTATTTTTACAAATTTGAGATTTACAGAGTAAATATAAGATTTTTTTTTAAAAAAAATTTAGGTCGTCTTCTTCATCCATCAATGGAGGATGACAATGTTTCCAGATCGACAATGAAGGCTTGATTTTTTCTCTAGATTTCAACTTCTCGAGTGTTCGTCGAATAGTTTCTTATTAATTTCAAATTTTGTCCAGCGAGAAGGCTACTCGCCTACTCGAGCCTTTATCTCCAAAATAGCTACTCGATCGACGAAATTCAGAGAGAAGACGTGACGAAGGCTCGATTTTTTCTTTGGAGACTACTCGTCTAATTTCGTTGTGCCTTCGTTTCAAGCTAATTTTGTCACCAGATTTTATCGCGCGAACCAACAAAGATGATGCCGTTTCTAGGCAATGACAGTAACTCGTGAAGCTGCTCAACAAAGACGATAAAGGCTCCAATTTTTGGAGCTCCTCCATTGATGGAGCTTTGAACTCCATCGATGGAGGTTTTTGGAAAATAAAATAAAAAAGGGACTAATAAGAGATAATTATTGAAAAGTGAGGCCGTGAGGGTATTTTTGTCCAAAATCAATCTTTGGTGCTATTTAAACTCGAGTTATTAAAGCGATGCTAATTCCAAAAGTCACTCTTTAAAATGTGCTATATTATATATATATATATATATATCACATGCTGTGAGATGACTTGAATCTGAGACATTGTTAGGCTGAATGAGTGTTCTAATCACCAAGCCACATTGGGTGATGGTATATTAGAAAGTTTTGATGGTTGAGATTTTATCTTATATATAATTTTCATATTACATTAATTATTTATTTTCGAATGATTAAGAAAAAAAAAATGATAACTAATTATTAATTTACATAGAAATATATTGAAGTTGGTTAGTATTAAAAAAGATGGAGAGATTTATTAAAAAAAAAAAAAAAAAAGATGGAGTGAGATTGAGAGAAAGAGAGGACGGTGGGTGGGTAGAGAAAAAGAGAGTGAAGGAGGTGGTGATAGTCACTTGTTATCCAATTTTTTATTTTTTATTTTTATTTTTTTAACAACACATCAATGACATTTTTGTAAATAAATTGAAATCCCCTCAATTTGACTGTTCACGTGAACAGTTTAATTTCATCTTGAGTTTTAGTATATATATAATATAATGGGCAAATGAGATTAGACTATTGAGATCAAGATCTACAAGCATGACTTGAAATGCAACTCTCACTCTAAAGAAGGGAGGGGTCTGGTTTTATTGACATTTTTTTTAATATATAAATCGATAATATTCCTTATCTCTATGTTTCGGAAGAGAGAAAAATAATTAAAAAAACTTTTATCAAAAAAGAAAAAAAGAAATTAGTTAAACAACTCATAAGTTTGTACATCGGTTTATATATATATATAATTATTTTAATTGTTTAGAATTTATTTCTTTACAATAATTTGTTTCATGTTAAAAAAAAAATAATAATTAAAAGAAAGGGCATAATTGGTAATGTTTTGGGTGTCCTTGCAACATATAATTTTTTTTTTTAAAAAAAAAATTAATGGGGTTCAAGTACAAAAAGAGATGCAAATGTAATTTTGAAGGGGTGCAAATATCATAATTTGAATCACAAATACATAATCAAGATTAAAATAAAAAATAAAAAATAAAAAATTAGAGTGACAATATTTATACCCCTTGAAATTTGTACATGCACTCCAAATCAATGTATTTTTAAAATTCTAATATTACCATTTAACCGAATTATTAAAATGATTAATATAAATATAACTCATGCATAATATTAATAAAATATTTAATATTTTAAATATTTTAACAAATATTATAATCAGTTACGCAAATAGAAAAAATTATCTCTTCTGATTAAAGTACTATTTATTTATTAATTAAGATTTTAAATGAAATTACCTCTTTTGATTAAAGTACTATTTATTTATTAATTAAGATTTTAAATAGTGATTATTTAATATTATAAATATTAAGTAATTATTTTTTTTAAAAAAAAATTATAAAGAGAATCGTTGAAGTTAATTAAAAAAACTAAACTAGTATATAAAAAAATAAAAAATAAAAAAATAAAAAAAAAAAGTTGAAGCCTCTTATGAGAGAACAAGCTCGTGCCAGAAATTTAAGCATACAAAAGTCAGGTTGAGCAACAGGACTTCACCGACCGGTGAAAACAGATTCAATGAATTCAATGAACACAATTTTACATTTATGACCTTGCATATTTCAAAACACTCAATAGCCATAGTTTGTTGATAAACACATACTAAAAAATATTTACATGAGAAGATAACCCAAGATTGAACTCTTCTTTTCAAAGAACTAGTTAGTCATGATATCACTTCATCATCTATCTGCACGTGAGGAATGTGATCAACCCCGAACCACTTTTTCTTCTCCAAAATGTTGTTTTTAAAATCTGACTTCAGCAGCCGACAATCATTAATATACAGAGAAATAAGGGACGATGACAGGCCATCATGTGGCAAGTATCGAAGCCATTTACAGTTGCTGATCATCAATGTTTCAAGAGATCTCAATTGTTGAATTCCCCTGTAGTCCAAAAATTCCAGATTCTCGAGTTTGCTTATCCGTAGCTTAATGATGCTGCTAGGAAGTAGATTTTGTTCCGGAAATGACTCCAAGTCTCTACACCCGCCTTCAATTTCAAAGTAATCAAGATTATCAAGCTTAAGCATTCCCCACTCAGTTCGAGGTGTGAGTTTGTCACAAGAACTAATGCGAATGTAATTGAGGTTACAAGGAAGGCCCCCTTCTGGAGTGGATTCAAGTTCTGGACATGCTTCTATATCTAATCTCAAGAGAGTGGTGAGCTTGTGTAGGTGGTCTGGAAGCACCTTCAGATTCTTGCAATTGCAGAGCACAATTGTAATTAGGTTGGGGGTACGCAATCCACCTTCAGGGAATGATAATAGTTTAGGGCAGTCCCGAATTTGTAATTTCTCAAGTGATTTGTGATTCTTTGCAATGTAGATGGAATTAAAATTTGCACAATCCCATAAATTAAGAGTTCTGAGCTTCGGGAAGAGATCCAAAGGCAGAAACCTTAGAGAATCACAGCTGCTCTCTATACACAAGTACTCCAGGAACGACTTCTTGAACATTTCCCTTGTAGAGGAGAGTGTTGAAGTTGGTGCTGCACATTCTAGAAGGTATCTAGAAGATCAAGATAACTCTAGTATAATCTAATTAATTCATTCAAAGTTCTAGTCTTCTCTAGAATAATCAAGTTCTTACTTGAGCAATTATGTAAATAATATTTTATTGTAAGTTGTAGTAGCTTCTAGAAACTTCAATTAGTTAATTATGTAGAATTATAGAGAGAATTCTAGAAGACTCAAACACTTTCTAAAGAGCCTATAAATAGGCTTCAATGTTTGTAAATTGTATTACTTAAATAGAAACTAAACTACTTCAATCAAATTTAGAGGAGATAAAAAGCTCCTTTTTCTACAACCATTTCCCAACTAAATCCTTTCCTTCATTGTGTTCATTAAGCTTCAACTATCTTCAAATACTAACAGTGGTATCAGAGCCGCGTTCGATCGTTGTCTAAGCATTCGTTGTTGGGCATTCATTCGTAAGCCGTCATTATGGCCGAATCAAGTCATTCATCGGTTTCGATGTCGGTTCCAATATTCAATGGTGACAACTACGATTTCTGGAGCATCAAGATGAAGACATTCTTTCAGTCTCAAGATCTTTGGGAGATAGTCGAAGATGGGTGCGGAACTTCAAAAGATGAAAAGAAAAAAGGTTCCAAGGCATTGTTCTTTCTTCAACAAGCTTTAGCAGATGAGATGTTTCCGAGGATCATGGGAGCAACAAGTGCCAAGGAAGCGTGGGATATCTTGAAGGAGGAGTTCCACGGTAGTGAGAAGGTACGCATCGTAAAACTACAAACTCTAAGAAGAGAGTTAGAAAATATTAAAATGAAGGATTCTGAGACTGCAAAAAATTATTATGCTAGAATAAAGGAAATAGTTAATCAAATGAGAGCCTATGGTGAAACTATTTCTGATAAGAAAGTTGTAGAAAAAATATTAGTTAGTGTCACTGGAAAATATGATCCAATAATTACGGCTATAGAAGAGTCGAAAGATATAACTAAACTTTCAGTGACAGAATTAATGGGCTCTCTAGAAGCTTATGAAAATAGGCTTAGTCAAAGAAACGAAGACTCTGTAGAGAGTGCTTTTCAGTCTAAACTAAATATTCAGTCTCAGAAATCTGGATCTGGGTGGAAAAAATCTAAAAGCAATTTTAGAAGAGAAAATTCTAGAAACTATGATAATCAAGATAAAAATACAAAATACCCACCTTGTGGTATTTGTAAGAAAAATAGCCACCTAGAAAAAGATTGTTGGTTTCGTGGGAAACCTCAATGTAGAAATTGTAAAAAATTCGGACACGTAGAAAAAGTGTGCCGTTTAAAACAAAATCATCAAGCTAATTTTTCTAAAAATAAAGATGAAGATGGAGTTCTCTTCTATGCTTGTCAAGCTGCAAGTGAAGAGAAAAATGATAAGTGGTATATAGATAGCGGCTGCAGTAATCACATGACAGGTGATGCAAGCATCTTTTGCGATATTGATGCATCTAACAAGTCACAAGTGAGGCTTGGAAATGGTGCACTGGTGGAGGTAAAAGGAAAAGGTACTATTGCCGTCGAGACCAAGATGGGAAGAAGATTCATAAAAAATGTTCTCCTAGTACCCAAGTTGCAACAAAACTTGCTCAGTGTGGGACAGATGATCCAGAACGGCTACTCTCTCCATTTCGAAGGAGATTCCTGCACAATCTATGACAACAACAATAAAAGCAAGGAGATAGCTCGAGTAAAAATGGAGAACCAGAATTTTCCTATTCGGTGGAGCTATGCTACAGAAGCAGCTATGAAGGCGCAGCTAGATGATTCTTGGTTATGGCATCGGCGGTTCGGTCACTTCAACTTTCAAGGATTGAAGATACTCCATCAGAAAAAGATGATGAAAGATTTACCTTTCATCAAAGATAAAGATGACGTATGCGAAGGTTGTCTACTCGGAAAGCAACATCGTCAAGCATTCCCTACAGGAAAAGCTCAAAGAGCCAAAAGGTTGCTGGAGGTGGTGCATACAGATGTTTGCGGTCCAATGAGAACTCCTACACATAGCCAAAACAGGTACTTCATCCTCTTCATCGACGACTATACAAGAATGACTTGGGTCTATTTTCTTCGAGAAAGATCACAAGTCTTTGGAATTTTCAAGAAGTTCAAGAACTATGTGGAAAACCAAAGTGGTCACCACATAAAAGTATTGAGAAGTGATCGAGGCAAAGAATACAACTCAAAAGAATTCAACAAGTTCTGCGAGGATGAAGGCGTAGAGCATCAACTAACTGTCGGCTATGCACCGGAACAAAATGGTGTTTCCGAGAGGAAGAATCGGACAGTAATGGAGATGGCAAGAGCAATGTTAAAAGAGAAGGGTCTTCCAAATACATTCTGGGCTGAAGCAGTCTACACAGCAGTATATTTACTTAACAGGTGTCCGACTAAGGCAGTTCAGAATAAAACTCCAGTCGAAGCATGGAGCGGAAGAAAGCCATCTGCAAAGCATCTAAGAGTTTTCGGAAGCATATGCTATGTACACATTCCAAAAGAAAAAAGAAGCAAGCTGGATGACAAAACTGAGAAAGGAATATTTGTGGGATACAGCTCTCAGTCAAAAGGCTACCGCATCTACAATCTAAAATCTAATAAAATCATTATTAGCAGAGACGTGGAGTTTGATGAAAATGCAGCATGGAATTGGGATGAACAGAAGATTGAGAAGAAAAAGATTCATCTGCAATCAGTAATACCACGACAACCAGAAGAAGAAACGGCAGCTGAACCGGAAGCATTGGAGAGTCCAACACAAACAACAACTACCCAGCACGAAGTGTCCTCTCCAGAAACAACACCAGGGAGAGTAAGATCTTTAACAGAAATTTATGAGAGTTGCAATTTTGTGACTCTTGAACCAGAAAATTATGAAGCAGCATCCAAACAAGAAGTTTGGGTCAAAGCTATGCAGGAAGAGATAAAGATGATCGAGAAAAACAAAACCTGGGAGTTGGTGGACTATCCAAATGATAAAGAAATCATTGGAGTCAAGTGGGTTTACAAGACGAAGCTCAACTCCGATGGTTCTATACAGAAACATAAAGCAAGGCTAGTCGCAAAAGGATACTCTCAACAATACGGAGTCGACTACAATGAAACCTTTGCTCCTGTTGCTCGCCTGGATACAATTAGAGCTCTTATTGCCCTTGCTGCACAAAAGAAATGGCAAATCCATCAACTAGATGTGAAGTCAGCATTTCTAAACGGGTATCTTGAAGAAGAGATATATGTAGAGCAACCTCAAGGGTTCGTGATTCCAGGAAAAGAAGACAAAATTCTCAAATTGAAGAAAGCGTTGTACGGGTTAAAGCAAGCACCAAGAGCCTGGTACAGCAGAATTGATGAGTACTTTACAAGTCATGAATTCAGGAGGAGCAAAAGTGAGCCAACACTATACATCAAAAACCAAGGTAACAATATTCTTATTGTTTCTTTATACGTGGATGATCTCATCTATACAGGAAACAATGAGAAGATAATGAAAGAATTTAAAGAAAATATGATGAAGACTTTTGAAATGACAGACTTGGGTTTGATGCACTACTTTCTTGGTATTGAGATAAACCAAGAAAAATCTGGAATCTTCGTGTCTCAGAAGAAATACACGGAGAGTCTACTCAAGAAATTCAAAATGAGTGAATGCAAGCCAGTAGCAACTCCTCTCGTTACTAATGAGAAATTCAAAAAGGAAGATGGGTCAAACAAGGCAGAGGTGTCACTTTATAGAAGTCTTATTGGAAGCCTGTTGTATCTGACTGCCACAAGACCAGACATTATGTATGCTACAAGTCTACTTTCAAGATTTATGCAGAATCCAACTCAAGTTCACTACGGGGCAGCAAAAAGGATACTCAGATACTTGCAAGGCACAAAAGACTATGGCATTTGGTTCAAACCTACGGATAAGTCTACATTGATTGGCTACACTGACAGTGATTGGGCAGGATCAGTGGATGACATGAAGAGTACTTCAGGATATACATTCTCTTTGGGCTCAGGAATATTCTCATGGACATCCAAGAAACAAGACAGTGTAGCGCAATCATCAGCAGAAGCAGAATACGTCGCAGCGGCAACTACAGCTAGTCAAGCTATATGGTTGAGAAGAATATTCGAAGATATGGGAGAAAAATATAATCAAGCTACAAAGATCTTTTGCGATAGCAAATCCGCAATTGCAATGGCCAAAAATCCTGTCTTCCATAGTCGAACAAAGCACATTGCAATCAAGTATCACTTCCTGAGAGAAGCTGAAGCAAACAAAGAAATTGAGCTTGTGTATTGCAGGACTGAAGAACAATTAGCTGACATTTTCACTAAGGCATTGCCGAAAGAAAGATTCGAACTACTTCGGAGCTTGATCGGCGTCAACAGAATGTGCATCAAGGAGGAGTGTTGAAGTTGGTGCTGCACATTCTAGAAGGTATCTAGAAGATCAAGATAACTCTAGTATAATCTAATTAATTCATTCAAAGTTCTAGTCTTCTCTAGAATAATCAAGTTCTTACTTGAGCAATTATGTAAATAATATTTTATTGTAAGTTGTAGTAGCTTCTAGAAACTTCAATTAGTTAATTATGTAGAATTATAGAGAGAATTCTAGAAGACTCAAACACTTTCTAAAGAGCCTATAAATAGGCTTCAATGTTTGTAAATTGTATTACTTAAATAGAAACTAAACTACTTCAATCAAATTTAGAGGAGATAAAAAGCTCCTTTTTCTACAACCATTTCCCAACTAAATCCTTTCCTTCATTGTGTTCATTAAGCTTCAACTATCTTCAAATACTAACAGAGAGAAATTCCAGCATTCTACAATTATAGATGGATAGGGTTTTCAAGACAATTGGTGGATGGCCACCGTGAAAGGACTTGAGATAACAGCAATTCATAATAAGTAAATCCCGTAGAAAGCAATGGTCACGTGTCAAATTCTCCGGTAGAGACCTTAAGTCAACACATCCATCAATTTTGAGCGTTTGGAGCAGTGGTGGCAAGTCTGTTAATAGTGAGCAATTCGAAACTTTTACAATTTCAAATTTAAGTTCATCCAAAGCATCGACTGGATCACTATCACTATCAGATGTGTTTGACATATCAATATCATTATCAGAACTTTGAGACGCAATTTCATTATCGCTTTTGATTAGCACCATGTTGCTATCAACTTCCGGCAATTCTTCTATAATTGCAAGTATGGGGGGACTGTACCCTAACCACTGGTAATCTTTGTTTGGAAGTTTCGGAATAACAAGACTTGGGCATCCTAAAACTTCGATTTTTTTGATAGTAGGGGGAAGGTACTTGGGTAATCCCCATTTTAGCTTGGGACATCTTTGAACATAGAGCTCTTGAAGGCGAGGAAACTGTCCATACACAACTTCACCAAAACTCCATTCTTCCCATACCAACATCTCCCGGAAAATTAAAATTTCGAGAGATTGAAAAGGCTGGATGGAAGAATAACTTATCCCGTATAATTCAAGACCTACTCTTTGCACTCCACGCATCCTTTCAACGGTGAGGTACTTGAGGCATGGTAGTTGCCCTAACGAATGCAATTCCGAACAATTATTACAATCACCCACATTTAAGTGTACCAAGAAATTAAACGCTTGAAGTCTCGGGACCTTGCATAATTCAAGGTCGGGTAAACATAAATCAATAAACACCTTGCGTTTTCGGAAAACCAGTGAGCCATTGGACAATATTGGGAGACTTTTAAATCCAGTTGTTTCAAACTTAGATAACTTTGGAGGACTTGTATGTCTATACATCTTTTCAAGAATATTCCACCTACAACAGAGACAACAAACAGGAACAGTAGCTAGTAGCTAATTACAAGTATACAAAAAATTGCCAACATCTAAAAAAGAAGAAGAGGTATTCTAGAGAAATCTACACTTATCAAACATCATGAAAACCAACGATGAAAATTTCTGCTTCTCCAATCATGAAAAAACTCATTCCATAAATGTCATCAACAATTTTACTAGGAAGCATGAAGACAAGGCAGAAAAAGAAGAAATCTAAAACCAAAACCTTTCTTTCTTTATTTTAGGAAAAGAAAATGGAATCAAGGAGCTCAATAACAACTCGATTTCACAAAAAATATATATAGATATATATATATATATTAAAATAAAAATCGAAACTTTAAATTTGCGAAAGATTAAAAGAAGCATTACCCTGTAAAGCGTAGAAGAGAAAAATCCATTCCCTCAAAAGCAGCTGGAGTTATGGTATTTGACAGTGACGTGATCCAAGAGTGTATGATTGAAAAATTAAAACAAGCTGGTACAGAGACATACTTCTTCTTCTTCGCATCGGTTTAAAATTGTTAGGGTTTGAGAGTTAAACGGACCAATTTCCGGAAACAATGTAAATCTGAGCAACTTATATATTTTGGGGATTATCAATTTAGTAACTAACTTTTGATAAAATATCAGTTTTTTAAATGAGCATGTAGTCCTTAACTTTTCATAAATAAATGAAGGGTATTGTTAACCTGTTACATGAATGTATTTATTGTCTTGTTTTTTATGTTTATTATGATTAAGGACAATAAATACAATACGTATATTTCCTTTCAGTAATGCTACATAAATCATCATTAATGTGTATCCATTCACAATTTGACACCTCATATATCATATGTAGTGGGATAAAAAATATGGGATTTTAGGTGAGATGTTTAGCATTATTGATTTCCTTTTACAATAATACTAAACATCTTACCTACAATCCTATAATTTCAATCCCAACACACGTGGTAGCTGAGGTGTCACTTGGTGAGTGGACGCACATTAATTGATACTTATCTCTTTTACCCATGTATTCACTCACCAATTAATGTTTGTCCACTCACCAAATGATACCTCAACTGCCACATGTGTTGGGATAAAAATGGTAGGATTATAGATGGGATGTGTAACATTACTGGTGAAACAGTCGCTTAGTGCCCCCGATTTTAAGGACCCCAAATTGTAAAAAAAATAAAAAAAAATTTGATTTCAGATATAACTCATGTATGATTTAAACTAACAAACCTATAAATGAGTTTAAAATAGGCTGTCAAACATATAATTTTTTAAACCTAACAAACTCATAAATGAGTTTAAAATAGGCCCACTGAACATTTTTTTTTTTTTTTTTTAAGAAAGACCCACAAATTATAAAACCCAATTACTATTCTCATGTTCTTACACCAAGTCAAACGTGGGTTGAATCATATCCCTAACACTAATTGTCTTTTATATATCTAAAACGGGAAGACAACATTACAGCACTGCTCATATCACTTATCAGACAACCAAAAGCAGACATCGAATAAAAATCAAAAAATAAAATTAGGGTTATTTAAAACTCTCTTAAATCTTACTATGAAAATTCATAATTCAGATACAAAATCTCAACTTGGAATCTCAAGGCCCCGTAAATTCATTTTCAATAGTTCGCCTAGAGCCCCGAAAATCTCAAGGCTAGCCTTGCACCAGACCAACATCATATTTTGTGGAAACAATGCAAATCTGAGCAAGTTATATATTTTGTGGGGATTATCAATTGAGTACCTAACCTTTGACAAAATATCAGATTTTTAAACGAGTTTACTATTATAGTACATGTAGTCCCTAACTTAGTAACTTTTCATAAATAAATCAAATAGATTCTTTGACTATAAAATTAACAATCGAAGTGACAGACCTTTAATTCCTTCTAATTTTAATTCTCGATTACTATTTTTCTTTAAATAGTACATAAATTCAAGATTTTTACGAAAATGGAGAACTAGAACCCACAACCTCATTGCATAGGTGTGATAGGTATACTATCAGACCAACCTCATCTTATCTTCAATTCTTGATTACTAAACATAACATGTCCTACCGTCTAAAAAAAAAAACACATAACATGTCCCTGAGGCCTAATTATAAAAAGTGTCCCCAGGGTCTAATTATAAACAGGGTACCATACTACCATGTTAAATGGGTGAGCTCAATAACATGGGGTTAGATATGAAGTTATGGGTCCAAAGTCAAAGTATGCAAGTCCAAGAGAATTTTAAACCTACTGGACAAGTTAGTATTTAAATTGGGTTACAACTTACAATAAATCAACTTAAAATTTTTATTTAAATAACAACTAACTTTCATATTTCATATTTTACTTGGCAAGCGGCTTTAGAGAGTGGATTTTTTTTTCTCTTCACAAGGTAACGCTTCTTTTAACTTTTTGCAATTTCAAAGTTTCATATTTTATTTATTTATTTTGTGAAATTGGGTTATTATGGAGCTCCTCGATTCCATTTTGTTTATTCTTAAAAAAGAAAAGGTTTTGGTTGATTGTTTCTGGTTTGTGTCATTTTAATATTTAATATTTTTTATTTTTTATTTCCATTTTGGTTGATTGGAGCTCCTACCTCAATTGGTTCTGGTTTGCTTCTTTTCATCTTCAATATTTCATGTTTTATTTATTCGAATAGGTGGCCATTCAAACTGGGTGGGTTCATTCTGTTTTTTTGTGCAATCGAGTTGTTATTGAGCTTCTCTATTCCATGTATTCTTCTTTTGGTTTCTGTGCGTCATTTTGATATTTGAGATTCTGCTAACTTAATGAGAAAATCATGAAAATTTGGTGATTTATCTGTCTTGTCTTCATTTTCATTTTATACTTGGTCCTTGTTTCATGATGTTTGATAAGTTTATATTGCACTTGAATAATTTATTGTTTAGAATCTATTCAATATAATTTTGTAATCTAAAGTTTTCATGGTCTTTTTGTATGTTGGCTATACTCAATTGATTAGCAACTGTTGCTTTGTAGGTGGAACTTAGCTGAAAGGATGTCTAGATTTAGAAGTCCTCCAGAGTTGTCTAAGTTTGAGTCCCCTGGATTTAAAAGTCTCCAAATGCTTTCGAATGGCCCATTTGTTTTTCGACAACGCAAGGTGCGTATTGAAGGTCTCAAGCAATGTTTTGGTGAATTTGCCTCTCAAAGTTCTGACAATAGTACATATATGTCAAACGCATCTAACAGTGATTCTGATACAAATAATCCGGTCAACACATGGGATGGTATAGCTGCTGTGGATGAACCTGAATTAGAAAACATTAAAGTTTCAAGGTACTCACTATTAACAGACTTGCCACCTCTGCTCCAAACCCTCACAGTTGATGGATGTGTCGACTTAGTGTCTATACCCAAGAAACTGATGTGTGACCATCGTTATTTACGAGATCTGTTTATCCTGAATTGTTTTTATCTCGAGTCCTTTCATGGTGGCCATCCACCCATTACCTTGAAAACCCTATATATCAGTAATTGTAGAAAATTAGAATTTCTCTCCCCTGCAAGGGCAGTGTTCCTTGAATATTTGTGCATTAAGAGCAGTTGTTATTCTCTAAGGTTTTTGCCTCTAGACCTATTTCCGAAGCTTAGAACTCTTACTTTATGGGATTGTGCAAATTTCAGTTGCATCTTGATTACAAAAGATCACATGTCACTTCAGAATTTAGAAATCCTTAACTGCCCTAAACTGTCATCATTCCCTAAAGGTGGACTGCACACCCCCAGCCTGACTACTCTTTTGCTCTTTAATTGCAAGAATCTAAAGGGTCTTCCAGACCAGCTGCACAAACTCACTTCTCTCTTGAGACTAGATATAAAAGAATGCCCAGAACTCGAATCAATTCCAGAAGGGGGTCTTCCTTGTAACCTCAATTTTATTCGCATTAGTTCTTGCGACAAACTCACACCTAGAACTGAGTGGGGAATGCTTAAGCTTCAGGATCTTGATTACTTTGAAATTGAAGGTGGATGTAGAGGCTTGGAGTCATTTCCGGAAAAAAATCTACTTCCCAACTGCATCATTAAGCTACGGATAAGCAAACTTCAGAAGCTGGAATTTTTGGACTACAGGGGGATTGAACAACTGACATCTCTTGAAACGTTGATGATAAGTAGCTGTAAATGGCTTCGGTCCTTGCCTCATCATGGCATGTCATCCTCCCTTATTTCTCTGTATATTAATGATTGTCCATTGTTGAAGTCAAAATACAAGCGCAATATTGTGGAGAAGAAAAAGTGGTATGGGGTAGATCACATTCCTCATGTGCAGATTGATGATGAAGTAATATGATGAGTAAGTATTGAAAAGCTCTAGTTTTTGGTGAATATTTGACTTATGCTATCATCTAAGAGTAGTAGAATTTATTAATTATCAGTTGACAGTGATTTTTACTTTATATTATGTTTTAATTCGACGTTAGTTGATCTCTCCCTTGTGAGTTGTGGCTCAACAATTGGATTTATGTATGAGTTCAAAGCAAGAATTGCATAACATGCATTAGTACATTTAGATTTTATTTTCTATGCTCAGCATCATCTAATAGATCCTTTAAAAAAGATGCATGGGCAGGCAGACTTGTTGTATAGATAATAGATGGAAGTATGGAACTGATGACTGAAGTACTGACTATTTCTATTCTCTGGATGCAGGAGAGGTTCTTGACTTGTCAGTGTTTTAAAGGGGCCTCGGTAGAGACTCGTGTTTTGTTGTTCCATTGCTCTTGTGTGATTGTCCTAAGGCAGGTGATTAGAAGGTGTGATTGAGATAACATTTGCTGGAGTTGTACAAAAAGCTTATGAATATTGATTACCGGAACTTTTTCTTCTTCTTCCGTTTTGTTTCGGTTTTTGAGATTTAGTTATCATAGGCTAAAAGTAGGCCCTTCTGATGGGATTTTTCTAATTTGATTGGTATCTACCCATCCCACTGAATTTGACTAGTTTCCTGTTGTTGGACCTCTCTATGTAGGCTGTGGCTGTATATATTTTTTAAGACCTTCTTTAATCGATCTCTAGAATGAAGTATGGTTTTTAAGTTGATGAACTCAGTGTCATCTCTGTGCTATTTGGAGCTTGGCCGTGTGTAGACAAGGAGTTGGTCTTCATCCCTACACCTAGCCAACTCAAATGGTCTTGATGGCTATTTGGAATTACAACCATGAAGATGATTACACTACAAAACTATACTTATTCGATTTATTGACAGTAGCCCCCATCAAATCTCCAAATCAACAACAAATCAGAACAAAAAAAATCAATACATAAATACCTCTTCACAAACAAAGAAGCTAAGTAAAAATCTGATTCGATAAGTCTCGTTCTAGTAAGGATGAAAGCTCATAAATATAATGCATGCAAGGCTTCCATCATCTTAATATTAATAACCCAACAAGCTAAAACAAACAAATTTGAAGCAACAATGATATTGAAAGCATACAACAAACATATCTGGAGCAATTTTGTTTCGATGTGGTTTGTACAACTCCCAAATCCTAACAAGATTAAAATCTATATTAGTTGAGACTTTTTTTTTTCAGATTTTCAAATCATAAACTCTTTGATCCCTTCGCAGTCAACACCGTAGTTTTAGAGAGGGTGGATTTTATACAGTAATGCTTCTTTTCATCTTTAATATTTCATGTTTTATTATGTTTTTTCATCTTGAATAATTTATTGTTTAGTTTCTATTCAACATAATTTTGTAATCTAAAGTTTTTCTTTTACACTTGAATATTAGTTACAAGTGCTTCAGTTACAAAGGGGCCAAAATTTATCAAGTAAGCCCTCTTTGAGTCTCTGATATCAACCGTCACTAATTTGTATCTTAACATAACTTGATTCTCATTGTTGTGGTCAAGTTTGTGCAATCATGACCTCCAGATAGAGGTACTTTTGTTGTGGTTTGCTTCTTGAGAAGAGATTCTTCTTGTTGGATACTTGATAGTGTACAATTTGGTTGTGTTCTTTTTTTGTGCCAAGTGCGATGGTAATAGTGGTAATCTACCACCATCTATATGAGTTGTTTAGGGACTTGCTGGTTGGCTTTTTTGCACTCATATTTTGGAACTTCATAAATTTGATTGCACAAGCTGTTTAAATTTAATGCGGATTCCTTCTTGTTTCATTTTGCATTGGTGGTGGGAGACCAATTCAGCCGGCAGATGATGTGCTTGAAACATCAGAAGACAGCTACTAAAGAAAAATGCACTAGACAACTACTTGCTACCTATCGAAAAAGGTTAGATAAACGTTGATCCAAGGATGAGTCTGAGAAGGTACTCGTCAACCATAATTCTACTTTTAACTTCAAAATTCTTAGAAAAAGAAGAAAACTGACCATTAAGCTTTTTCGTATTATCATTATATATTTATAACATCGTATATACTAAAAGATAAAAAAGTGTTTGAAACAGTTTACTACTGTGGAATCTAATTAGTATGTGAGTCTATAATTGAACTCTAACTCATCTGTCAGCATACATGAGTAGTTTCAAGCTGGTAAAGACAATTATTAGTGGCAGCAGACAGACACTTGTTTGCTTTTATGCTGGGTAGCTTAATCAATATAGTATAATACTTGTTTGCCATACCCTGAAGATACTAGCTCTAGTTGAACAGGTGGAAAAAAACAGATTCTGATATAGAACATTGGCACCAGAAAAAGCTGGCATTGCATTCTTCTACAAAGTCACTTCTATTTTTAAAACTTCCGGCCACTGCTTATTCAGTTTAAAGCCACCATTAGTAAGTAGTGTTGTATGGATCTTCTAATTTATTCTATTTATCAAGTAAACCCTCTCTGATATCAACACTCTTTAATTTGTATCATTGTATTGCTCCAGGTTTTTGGCTAAATCTTAAAAGGTCAGAACAAAGATTAAGGGGATTTACAATTAGTCTCTAAAAAATTAAGGGGATCCAAATCTGTCTCTGGTTGCTCAGTGGAAGTTCAGCTTGCTATATCCCCTCAAGTGCTGGCACTGAATTCTTATCCAAAGTCACTTCCATTGAGGCCTGCTTTAGTTCTTAAACCCTGGCCCCAAAGGCTCCCACCCCCACTAGGATTCTTTTATTTTTCTAATTTTATGTACTGTTAGAAATGCTTCATATGGAGTCGATGGATAAACCAAACTTGTATTACCACCTTCCTCCATTGTTTGTCAAATCTTTTATGAGAATAGTTATTGTTTAAGATTTCTTTAGTGATTTTTCAGTACATTTAAGGACAAGCATTTCGTCTATTGATGGAAGGGGATGCTTAATTTCAAGAGTTGGTTTGTTTATGCATTTCAAGAAAAAAAAAAAAAGTTCCCCTTTCTGCATAAGTAAAAAGCTTCTTGTCTGCCATATCTGAAGATACTGGCCCTAGTTGAAAGTGTAAAAAAATGATTGAACTAATTTCAAATATCAATTAATTTCAAATGAATTTCAAACCTCCTTATATAAATATATATAACTGCAAACTGATAGTTAACAATTTTTTCAATAGAGTAAGTTAAATATGCACCAAAAACTAGAGCTTTTCAATACTTACTCATGATATCACTTCATCATCTATCTGCACATGTGGAATGTGATCTACCCCAAACCACTTTTTCTTCTCCACAATATTGTTTTTAAAATTTGACTTCAGCAGCGGACAATCATTAATATAGACTATAGAGAGAAATAAGGGACGATGACAGGCCATCACGTTGCAAGTATCGAAGCCATTTACAGCTGCTGATCATCAAAGTTTCAAGAGATCTCAGTTGTTGAATCCCCCTGCAGTCCAAACATTCCAGATTCTTGAGTTTGCTTATCCGTAGCTTAATGATGCTGCTAGGAAGTAGATTTTGTTCCGGAAATGACTTCAAGTCTCTACACCCTCCTTCAATTTCAAAGTAATCAAGATTCTCAAGCTTAAGCATTCCCCACTCAGTTCGAGGTGTGAGTTTATCACAAGAACTAATGCGAATGTAATTGAGGTTACAAGGAAGACCCCCTTCAGGAATTGATTCAAGTTCAGGACATGCTTTTATATCCAGTTTCCAGAGAGAGGTGAGTTTGTGCAGCTTGTCTGGAAGCGCCTTCAGATTCTTGCAATTGCAAAGCATAATTATAATAAGGTTAGGGGTATGTAATCCACCTTCAGGGAATGATAATAGTTTAGGGCAGTCCCAAATTTGTAATTTCTCAAGTGACTTGTGATTCTTTGCAATGAAGATGGATTTAAAATTTGCACAATCCCATAAATTAAGAGTTCTGAGCTTCGGGAAGAGATCTAAAGGCAGAAACCTTAGAGAATCACAGCTGCTCTCTATGCACAAGTACTCCAGGAACGACTTCTTGAACATTTCCCTTGTAGAGGAGAGAAATTCCAGCATTCTACAATTATAGATGGATAGGGTTTTCAAGACAATTGGTGGATGGCCACCGTGAAAGGACTTGAGAGAACAGCAATCCATGATAAATAAATTCCGTAGAAAACAATGGTCACGTGTCAAATTCTCCGGTAGAGACCTTAAGTCAACACATCCATCAATTGTGAGCGTTTGGAGCTGTGGTGGCAAGTCTGTTAATAGTGAGCAATTCGAAACTTTCACGATTTCAAATTCAGCTTCATCCAAAGCATCGATTGGATCACTATCACTATCAGATGTGTTTGACATATCAATATCATTATCAGAACTTTGAGACGCAATTTCATCATTCCTTTTGAGTTGCACCATGTTGCTATCAACTTCCGGCAATTCTTCTGCAATTGCAAGTATGGGAGGACTGTACCCTAACCATCGGTAATCTTTGTTTGGAAGTTTCGGAATAACAAGACTTGGGCATCCTACAACTTCGATTTTTTTGATAGTAGGGGGAAGGTACTTGGGTAATCCCCATTTTAGCTTGGGACATCTTAGAACATAGAGCTCTTGAAGGCGAGGAAACTGTTCACACACAACTTCACTAAAACTCCATTCTTACCATACCAACATCTCCCGAAAAATTAAAATTTCGAGAGATTGAAAAGGCTGGATGGAAAAATAACTTATCCCGTATAATTCAAGACCTACTCTTTGCACTCCACGCATCCTTTCAACGTTGAGGTACTTGAGGCATGGTAGTTGCCCTAACGAATGCAATTCCGAACAATTATTACAATCACCCACATTTAAGTGTACCAAGAAATTAAACACTTGAAGTCTCGGGACCTTGCATAATTCAAGGTCGGGTAAACATAAATTAATAAACACCTTGCGTTTTCGGAAAACCAGTGAGCCATTGGACAATATTGGGAGACTTTTAAATCCAGTTGTTTCAAACTTAGATAACTTTGGAGGACTTGTATATCTATACATCTTTTCAAGAATATTCCACCTACAACAGAGACAACAAACAGGAACAGTTGCTAGTAGCTAATTACAAGCATACAACAAATTGCAAACATCTAAAAAAAAGATGAAAATTTCTAGAGAAATCTACACTTATCAAACATCATGAAAACCAACGATGAAAATTTCTGCTTCTCCAATCACGAAAAAACTCATTCCATAAATATCATCAACAATTTTACAAGGAAGCATGAAGACAGAAAAAGAAGAAATCTAAAACCAAAACCTTTCTTTCTTTATTTTAGGAAAAGAAAATGGAATCAAGGAGCTCAATAACAACTCGATTTCACAAAAAAATATATATATTAAAATAAAAATCGAAACTTTAAATTTGCGAAAGATTAAAAGAAGCATTACCCTGTAAAGCGTAGAAGAGAAAAATCCATTCCCTCAAAAGCAGCTGGAGTTATGGTATTTGACAGTGACGTGATCCAAGAGTGTATGATTGAAAAATTAAAACAAGCTGGTACAGAGACATACTTCTTCTTCTCATCGGTTTAAAATTGTTAGGGTGCAAATCTGAGCACTTTATATATTTTGTGGGGATTATCCATTTAGTACCTAACTTTTAATAAAATATCAGTTTTTTATACGAGTTTACTAGTATAGTACATGTGATCCCTAACTTAGTAACTTTTCATAAATAAATCAAATAGATTCTTTGACTAAAAAATTAACAATCGAAGTGATAGACCCTTAATTCCTTTTGATTTTAATTCTCGATTAATTATTTTTAATTAAATAGTACATAAATTCCAGATTTTTAGAAAAATGGAGGACTAGAACCCACAACCTCATTGTGTAGGTGTGAGAGGTATACTATCAGATCAATCTCATCTTGTCTTTAATTCTTGATTACTAAACATAACATGTCCTACCGTCAAAAAAAAAAAAAAAAAAACATAACATAACATGTCCCCAATAATAATATAAACAGTGATTATTGTTTGTTTATAATAAAATAAACAGTGAAAGGAAGGTAGAATAAATAATAGAACAAAGTAAAATTGTTTTCAATTTTAAAAGATTAGTTGTAATGTAAAGAATATTTTTTTTTATCATCCTCTAGATGTCAAATTTGAATTGGTAGATGTAATATAAAATGAAACGAGTTAAACAAAAAGTTCAGTAAAACGTACGATTAGAAAACTCATGTGATTAAAAATGTTGAACGGGCACATCATCTCAATCATATCTGCATATGTGATTAAGAATGTTGAACCGACAAATCATCTCAAGCATGTGTGAGTAGTTTTCTCTCAGATGTTGTGGGGGCAAATTTCTCATGCTATGAAACTAGATTTTCATACCTCAAATGTACAGTTTCATTTCAAAAGGTTTTGACAAACTTATTATAATACTTCAACAAAAAAAAAAATGCTATCCGATGCATGTAATTAATTGTTAATATTTATGAAGGTAGATATCTCGTGATATGGGAATATATATTCAGACCATATATATACTGTTTGTTTTCGACAAGTACTGACAAACCCCTATAGTCTAATTATACAAAGGTTTCCACATAAAATTGGTGGACTCAATAACATGGGTTAAATTTGAAATTTCGGGTCTAAAGTATTAATTTTGAACCTGATAGCTAGGTTAAGGTTACTGTATAAATTATAGAATTTCATATTTTTACTATGCAGCCTAGTCCGCGGCTTTAGAGAGAGTGGATTTATCTCTTCAACAAAATACAGGTAATTTTTATTTTTAACAAAGGTAATGCTTTTTTAATCTTTCTCAAATTCAAAGTTTCATATTTTATTTATTTATTTTTTGAAATCGAGTTGTTTTTGTGGAGAATCATATTCAAGTTTAAAATTTCTCCTTTTTCTGTCTTATCTGCATGCTTTCGAGTAAAATTGTTGATGATATTTATGGAATGAGTTTTTCATGACTTGAGCTGTTATTTGATTTTTAGATGTTGGCAATATGATTAGCTACTGTTCCTGTTTTGTTTTCTCTTTGATGTTGTAGGTGGAATTTTCTTGAAACTATGTATAGATATAGAATTCCTCCAAAGTTATCTATGTTTGAAACCCCTGGATTTAAAAGTCTCCGAATGTTGTCCAATGGCCCGCTGGTTTTCCGAAAACGCAAAGTGTTTATTGATTGTATGGCATTACCAGGTCAGGGATGTTTACCGATTGCTGAATTATGCAAGGTCCCAAGACTTCAAGCGTTTAATTTTTTGGTACACTTAAATGTGGGTGATTGTAAAAACTGTTCGGAATTGCCTTCATTAGGGCAACTACCATGCCTCAAGTTCCTCATCATTGAAAGGATGGATGGAGTGGAAAGGGTAGGCCTTGAATTATATGGGATAATTTATTCTTCCATCAAGCCTTTTCAATCTCTTGAAATTTTGATTTTTCGAGAGATGTTGGGATGGCAAGAATGGATTTTTGGTGAAGTTGAAGGTGGAGTGTTTCCTGGTCTTAAGGAGCTCTATATTCAAAGATGTCCCAAGCTAAAATGGGGATTACCCAAGTACCTTCCCCCTACCACCAAAAAAATCGAAATTTCAGGATGTCCAAGTCTTGTTATTCCGAAACTTCCAAACAAAGATTACCGATGGTTAGAGTATAGTCCTCCCATACTTGCAATTGTAGAAGAATTGCAGGCAGTTGATAGCAACATGGGGCAACTCAAAAGTGATTGTGAAATTGCGTCTCAAAGTTCTGAGAATGATGTTGATATGTCAAACACATCCGATAGTGATGCTGAATTTGAAACCGTGAAAGTTTCAAATTGCTCACTATTAACAGACTTGCCACCACGGCTCCGAACACTCACAATTAATAGATGTGATTACTTAAGGTCTCTACCAGGAAATTTGACATGTGACTATCGTTATCTACAGGATTTATTTATTATGAATTGCTGTTATCTCGAGTCCTTTCAGGGGGGGCATCCACCGGTTGCCTTGAAAACACTATCCATCTATAATTGTAGAATGCTGGAATTTCTCTCCCCTGCAAGGGAAATTTTCAAGAAGTCGTTCTTGGAGTTCTTGTGTATAGAGAGCAGCTGTGATTCTCTAAGGCTTCTGCCTTTAGATCTCTTCCCGAAGCTCAGAACTCTTA
Source organism: Acer campestre (assembly GCA_954870605.1). Taxonomy (NCBI): domain Eukaryota; kingdom Viridiplantae; phylum Streptophyta; class Magnoliopsida; order Sapindales; family Sapindaceae; genus Acer; species Acer campestre. The sequence continues at coordinate 32,925,351 of OX940806.1, forward strand.
ATTTATGGGATTGTGCAAATTTTAATTCCATCTTCATAGCAAAGAATCGCAGGTCACTTGAGAAATTACAAATTCGGGACTGCCCTAAACTATTATCATTCCCTGAAGGTGGATTGCGTACCCCGAACCTAACTACAATTGTTCTCTGCAATTGCAAGAATCTGAAGGCACTTCCAGACCAGCTGTACAAACTCACCTCTCTCTTGAGACTAGATATAAAAGAATGTCCTGAACTTGAATCAATTCCAGAAGGGGGTCTTCCTTGTAAACTCAATTTTATTCGCATTAGATCTTGTGAAAAACTCACACCACGAATTGAGTGGGGAATGTGTAAGCTTAAGAATCTTGATTACTTTGAAATTGAAGGTGGATGTAGAGACTTGGAGTCATTTCCGGAACAAAATCTACTTCCCAGCAGCATCATTAAGCTACGGATCAGCAATCTTCGGAAGCTGGAATTTTTGGACTACAAGGGGATTAAACAACTGAGATCTCTTGAAAAATTGATGATCAGCAGCTGTAAATGGCTTAGATCCTTGCCACGTCATGGCCTGTCATCGTCCCTTATTTCTCTGTATGTTAATGATTGTCCGCTGCTGAAGTCAGATTTTAAACGCAACATTGTGGAAAAGAAAATGTGGTTTGGGGTAGATCACATCCCTCATGTGCAGATAGATGATGAAGTAATATCATAATACATAAGTATTGAAAAGCTCTAGTTTTTGGTACATACTCGTAGTAGAATTTGTTAATTATCAGTTTACACTTTATAGTGATTTTTAATTCTAATTATATATATATTTTTTATTAATCAATTTATACCTTATATCTTTTAATTCGACAAACTATAGCTATTGAGTGTTTTGAAATGTGCAAGCTCGCAAATGTACAACCCTTTCCAATTATCAACCATACATCATGATCTTTATGTGTTTATCTTCCTTATGCAACTCAAATTGTTTTTTCTTTTTTTATTTTTTCTTTCGATTTTCCTTCTTCTCGTTTGTTTATAAGAATATATACAACAGAAAGAACTCAAGAAGGGAGAGTAAAGATTATAATTTTGAAATTAAAAAAAAAAAAAAATCCTTTATTTAAGTAAGAGTAGTTGTAATGTAAAGAAATTTTTTTATCATCCTGTAGATGTCAATTTTGAATTTTTAGATGTAATACAAAATGATATGAGTTGTGCAAAAATCTCCATAAAACTTATGGTTATGTGTTGTTTAACCTCTTGGACCTTTTGGGCCGGTCCATATTTCAAAATGAGCCCAAAGATGATTTTATTAAGCTAAGTATATATGGGAATAGTAATATGAATTCAAATATATGATTACAAAACCAAATGTTTAGTGCATTCCCATTCCATATAAAATTGGTGGAATCAATAACATGAGTTAAATATGAAGTTATGGGTCTGAAGCCCGAAATAATTTCGAACATGTGGTCGTCGCATAACACGGTGGTAACTACATCTCTTTACAAAGGTTCTACTTTTAAATTCAAGTCACACTAAAAAAAAACCTTTATTTACGTAAGAGTAGTTGTGATGTAAAGAATATATATATATTTTTATCATCCTCTTGATGTCAAATTTGAATTGGTAGATGTAATATAAAATGAAATGAGTTACACAAAAATTTCAGTAAGACTTATGGGCTGTTTAACCTCTTGGGCCTTTTGGTCTGGTCCATGGCTTCAAAATTAGTCCAAATATGAACTTATAGAAAGTCAGGCCCAACCCAAACGTCCATAACATAAATAAACATACAATTTCAAGTGTGTATAACAATAGTAATATGAATACAAATGTACTATTTACGATTAGAAAACCTATCTCTTATCAAGTTTGGTAGTGCACCTACCCTTACATGTTATTGGTGGGATTTCGAGTCCTAAATCGATCGAGCTGAAGGAGAATGGTCCTCGGTTTGAATTGATGTGGATTTATCAGATAGGCTGCCGCCTGCCTTTTCTTTTTCCTCTCATTTTTCCCCACTTGACTATTCTAACAGGTCCTCATTTTCTGTATTCAAGTGAAGCTCAAGTCAAATGGGTTATCAGCCCGTACATGAATATGTTCTAGAAGCGGAAGTTCCTTAGTGATTGACATGACAGCCATTAGAATGATTTAAGCTTTTATCTTTTTGTAGAAGAATTATGTTGATGGAGGATTTTGTTGTTGTTTAAATGAGACACCAAAAGAAAATGAGATTTACTTTTGATGTAATTTCATATGTCAAGCAAGCAAAACAAAATACTGATTAGCTCTCATCTAACATGTGTCAAAAGAATCAATGTCAAGTATGGATCATTCCTTACAATTGAGCATGAAGATTTCATTTAATAGAACATGCTGTCCGCTTTGATTAGGACTCTGATTAGACTCCAATCCCTCTTAGCCAAAGAAAATCATGCATGCAATGCAATCCATTCTAAATTTCTAATCAATGGGTGTCATGCGTCAAGAAAAACTCAATTGATTGGCTTTCCATGCTGCCGCATGGTATACATGCACCCTTAGTCAGATGCATTTCATGGTGGACATGTTAGGTTTTCCTACCTAGTTGTATCTATTTTTGTTAGTATCTTTGTAATTTATAAATTAACTTTATTTTTTTCTTTGAAGATAATCTAAAATATTTTATAAAAACTTTTTTAGCAAATCAATATTTTTTTAAATATCATATAGAAAATTAATTTATTTTGTTTCTTCAAAAGTAAATTTAAATAACTAAAATAATTTTATTTTCTTGGAATTAATTTATATTTTATTCAAAAAAATAATGTAATTCAATCTTACCTATTTCCTTTTCCAACTAATCTATTCATATTTATATCCAATCCAACCTCAAATAACATCACTAGCTTCGTTTCTCTACCTTGCTTTGGATTTGTAGAGACATTTTTTTTTTTCACTTATGAGGTATTGCTCATGTTTTGTGTAAACTATTATTTAATGTCAATGGTAACTCACTACGGTAGTCATGTTTTACAATTTGTAGGGAGTGGTTTTTCGAGCTACTATTGGTTTTCATACACGTTGATTTGTTTTCTACTTTATATCATTTAATAATGATCTTATTTTGATTGAAATATTAATTAATGTCAATGGAAACTCACTATGGTAGTTCATTTGTTTGTTTGACTTTTGAAAACAAAAATCTCCATTGTTCACCAGGTCTTTGATATTGGTTTTTAACAGTTTTCAGTAATTTCTTCCTTTTTTTTTTTTAACTTGTTGGATGCTTAATTGATATTTAAGAATTTATTCTGTGTTTGTTTGTTATATGCGACTGGTAGGAAAACTCACTTGAAAGAGATAGATGCCACTAGAAAGATTTGGATCTACAAGTATTTAAATGTTGCCTAAACTTGATGTGATTCCAAGAGACAAAGGTTTGCATTGCTAGTTTACTAAGGTACCGAAACTTCAAATGTTCAATTTTGTAAGTCACTTACATCTTAGCCACTCCAATTGCTCCAACTTGTCATTCCTCAAGCGCATGTGCATCAAAAATATGGATCCGGTGCTAAGTTTATGGCTTGAATTATATGGGAAGATATACCGTTCAATTAGACCATTTCCATCTCTAGAGGGTTGAAATCGAAAGAATTGACTTTCGCTTATATTAAAGGCGGAGAGTTTTCTTACCTCCGTGAGATTTATATTCAAATATGTCCAAAGCTTAAATGGAGTTTGCCCGAGAGCCTTCCACCTTCCAAAAAAAAAAGGTTAAGATTTCAGAATGTCCAAGTCTTTTTATTACAAACTTCAAGTAAAGATTATTTGTGGTTAGCCTATAGTTGTCCAATACTTACAAATGTATAAATTTTGCGGATAGTTAATAGCAACATGGTGAACTTCAAAATTGACGATGAAAGTACTTCTTCTGAATATGATACCGATTCAGATACTAATGATCTAGAATTCCAATAAATTATGGAGGAAATCTTACTAGGAACTATAACATATTCAAAATACTACTTTTCATCAATTGTAACTTATTGGGCCGAAACAAATATTACATTGACTGGATGAAAGCCAAAGAGACTGAATTCCATAAATTTGATAACTTTTTGGGATGATGATAATCATTTACCTTTTACAGTCCTGAAATGGAAAGTTTACTATGAATATATAGAAATTTACTCAACTCACATATGTCTGATGGTTGAAATGACTGATGATGGTAATGATGAACAATTTTTGCAACCATCGATATATACATATGACTACATATTAGAATGTGAATAGCCCCACACCAATCTAATAATTTTGTCCCATAATATCCATTAATGAAGAGCTTTTCAATATTTTTATATGATCACAACTTCCAAGAATAATTGTGGCTTTATTAATATCACAAACAACATTTTTATCCCAAATAAAAACTAACTCCTTGTGGTTCTTTTTATTGACATCTATATCATCATTTACTTTTTACAGTTTTGAAATGAAAAGTTCACCATGAAGATGTAGAAATTTCCTCATCTCACTTATGTCCGATGATAGCAATGATAAACAATTTTTGCAACCATTGATATATATATATACATACATATGACTGCATATTAGAATATGACCAGCCCTACACAAATCTAGTAATTTTGTCCCACAATATCCATTAATGAATAACTTTTCAATATTTTCATGTGGTCACAACTTCCAAGAATAACCGTGACTTTATTAATATCACAAACAATATTTTTATACCAAACAAAAACTAACTCCTTAAGGTTCTTTTTATCGACATCTATATCATCATTTTCATTTTACAGTTATGAAATGAAAAGTTTACCATGAAGATGTAGAAATTTCCTCAACCCATTTATGTCCAGTGATAGCAATGATGAACAATTTTGCAACCATTGATATATATATATGTGTGTGTGTGTGTGTGATTGCGTATTAGAATGTGACCTACCACACATCAATCTAGTAATTTTGTCCCATAATATCCATTAATGAAGAACTTTTCAATATTTTCATGTGGTCACAACTTTATAGAATAATTGTGGCTTTATTAATATCATAGACAATATTTTTATCCCAAAGAAAAACAAACTCCTTTAGATTCTTCTTATCGACATCTATATCATAATTTACTTTTACAATTCTGAAATGGAAAATTTACCATAAAGATGTAGAAATTTCTTCAACTCACTTATGTTTGACCCATTAGTTCAACTAGTCACCATAAAATTTGTTAGTGTTTAAAGATTTTTCAACTTACTAAAATCAGGTGGCATCCTTTCCAAGGATTCAGTTTGTCTCAAATCAATATAACTTAAATTAATTAGGTTTCTCATGTCGATAGGAATCTCAATAAGATTGGTACAAAGTGTCAAAAGTAATGTCTCTAAGTTAAAAAAAAAAAAAAAATACATGTTGAGTTAGACAATGTTCTGATTGGATTGTATGAGAAATCTAAATATCTTAAATGTATCAATATGCCAAAATTATCAAACAACTTTTTAATTTTATAGAATAGAGATAGTAACCGCAACTTACTTTTTGCCCCAATAAAGTTTTTAATATTCATATCAATGATATGAATGGTTCAGCCACTTGTGGAAATGCTCAATGGCAGCATGGTCCGTAAACACTTAGTCTTTCCCAAATCTTTAAATAAGTCATTTGTATAATTAAAACTCTTTATTATATATGAAAAACGGTAAGCCATATGAGAAATATCATGTGGCTTTCCAATTTCAAATGTAAAGCAAGACTCCTCAAATACAAATTGAATTAAATCATTGATAAGTTCATACATCAAACATGGTTTGCCATCAATACATACTAGTTAAAAGAACGACCTTGATAATAATTCATTAAAATATTCGATTCGCACTTATTTTATTGTTTTATAACTTTCCGATGGTAAGAAACCTTATATCTGCCGTAATAAAATCAGTTTCTCTTTTCCAAATATATACCCCTTAGGCCGGAATAGAGAACAATAAGAAAAATATTTTTTCAAATTATAAGGAAGATGACAATATTTTAAGCCCAATGAAGAAAGTATTTGAGCCTTTAACACTTGGAAAATTCCATATTTTGGTCTTTAAAATGGTCTTCCATTCATGGGCTTCTACTTTGGAATATAACAAACTAACCGGTAGTTTTGCAACTAAAGAGAGGCTTTCACATTTTTTCACTATTTTTTCACCAATTGGCTTTAGGTTTGGATGATTATGGTAGTCGCCATTTTCAAATGCATTTGTTTTTCAAAAATTGCTTGACAATGATCATCAGTTAATGCATATTAGCTAGGTTTTTGGTAATCAATTCGTATGAAGCTCGTCATATTACTATATTGATGTGGGGCTGGTCATATTCTATTATGCAGTTATTTATATCAATGGTTGCAAAAATTGTTCATCATTGCTATCACTAAATATAAGTGAGTTGAGAAAATTTCTATATCTTCATGGTAAACTTTCCATTTCAGAACCGTAAAAAGTAAATGATGATATAGATATCGATAAGAAGAACCTTAAGGAGTTGGTTTTTGTTTGGGATAAAAATGTTGTTTATAATATTAATAAAGCTACGGTTATTCTAAGAAGTTGTAACCACATGAAAATATTGAAAAATTCTTTATTAATGGATATTGTGGGACAAAATTACTAGATTAGTGTGGGGCTGGTCATATTCTAATATGTAGTCATATATATTAATGGTTGTAAAAATTGTTCATCATTGTAAAAATTGTTCATCACAGCTAGCATCTGTTGAAGAACTGTATGGTGAAGAAATATATACCTTACTATGTATTGGTTAGCATTGAATATGTTACATTATGCATGACTTTATCAAAGAGTTAGCTTATTATACATCTATTGCTTTATTCAATTTGATATGATGAAAAAAATTTTTGTGAGAAAACAATTCATAAATTGCCAACAGTATCTATAGTTGATGAATCAAAAACATTTGGTTCGGAGAAGGATAAAATATATGTGATGAATTTTTTGATGAATGGTAATTCAATAATTGAGATCCCAGCAATTGCAATATATGAATGGCTGAAGTTGGGAAAACAACATTGACCTGGTTATTGTACAACGACTTAAAATTGAAGAAACATTTTTAGAAACATTGTTCAAAAATGGTGTGAGTGCATGTTTCAAATATATATATTTTTTTCAATAGGATACCATGCTACAAAATTGCATATTAATTAGGGGATTCCTGATTTTCTACCATGGTATTCCTAAGTCCAAGTAGTTGTAAAAATTGTTATTATACTTCATTGTAAAATATAGATGTAATCCAAAACAAGTTACGATTGACATTTATGAGTGAAAAACTTTTACTTGTATGAGATGCTGTTTGGAATGAAAATTTAGCTACTAGGATGTTTTGTGAAATATTAAATCGATGTGACAACATGCAATCAAGGCGTTGCATTAACTATGAATACTATTTTTACTTATCCCAACTGTTGTTATATGATGATCATTGTCGGTTAATTTTTGTAGCACATGCATTTTAAGATGACGACTACCACAATTATTCAAACTTGAAGCAAATTGATGAAAAAAATAGTGAAGTGTCAATACCTCCTTTAGTTGCAAAACTACTAGGGAGTTTGTGAATAAGAGACACTTGTAAATAGTAAATAAAGAAATACATGAATTACTTGTCGATAAGAATAATTTGTTTGCATCATTAGGCTTGAACAAATATTGACTCGAAGATGCATAATTTATTATACAATGTTACATAACTAAGCATTCAATTACGTAACGTTGTACAACTTCGGTTATGATTTATTTACGTCGGAGTTTTTTACATTATAAATATTGTTCCAATATATTATAAATTGTCAGATAATTTTTTAGGTCTAAAGTTCAAGTAATCTGTGAAGGCAAATTTTGGACTCTACTTGGTTAGCCCAAAAATATTGTGCCTATTCTTTTTACATTGCGGTTTAGGTTTGGGCCCTTGACCATAATCCAAAGTCCAATTATTTCACAATCAAAAGTAAGAAAACATCTTGTCCAAAAGACAAAAGTAGATGAGCATCTTCTTTCTATCCCAATCAAATCTTTAATGCTGGTTGCCTAATTGTTCACACTTTTTTTCTGAAATATGTTGTCCACACTAGAAACCACTTTCACCATGGAAATTGCAAAAATTCATTTTTAATTTAAAACATTCAAGAGAATATATGCTTCAATGGAATCAATGTTCTAATAAACTCTTTTAAACTTTTTTTTTTTTAATATATTTTAATATTGCTTGAATATAAACCAAATTTTCTAGAACCCTGAAGAGTCATGTGAGTGACACCCATTTAATATCATTAAATTGCAAGAAGTTAAGAGATATTTGATTCATAAAAATACAAAATAATTTAAAGTTTTAGAATACACTAAAAGTAATATAAACCTCTTAACAGTTTATCTTTGTTTCCCTTTTATTGAATTGATTTTGTGTTGTTTATTCAACACATATATTTCTTGGTAAAGTCTTTGATTGCACCCATCATTTTCAAGACTTGTGACAAAATAACAAAAGTAGTCGGTCACCGACTCACTGCATACCACATATTCCTTCTTATTGGTTCACTAATTTATTATAAACTTTTGGGTTGGTCATCATGAAAGCCTCCATTTTGGACTGGAATGGAATATGCTATAATCCCATAAGCCTTGTTGTCACAACATTACACGATATCAAATTACTGCATGGACTTTAATTACACGATATCATATTTTGGTTCTCTTGAAGCCTGTCTTTCTTTGTTTTCCACAAAGAAGAAACCATGATTCCTGAACTAGTAGGAGGTGCATTTCTGTCAGCGTTCCTTCAGGTGCTGTTTGACAGACTAGCTTCTCGACAGTTTATTGACTTCTTCCGGAGAAGGGAATTCGATCATTCTCTGTTGCGGAGGCTGCAAACAACTCTGCTGACAGTTAACGGGGTGCTCAGCGATGCAGAGGAGAAGCAGATCACAAACTCATTTGTAAAAGAGTGGGTTGTTGAGCTTAAAGATGCTGCATATCAAGCTGAGGACTTGCTGGATGAGATCGACACTATGGCTCTAGAATGCAATGTGCAAGCTGAGAATCAGTCAAGGAACACTCAGGTACGAAGCAACTTGTACACTCTCAATAAAATTAGGGAAGATTTTGAAGACAGACTCGAAAACATAACTAGGAGGCTAGAGTATCTAACCGAGCGAAAAGATGTCCTTGGTCTTGTGAAAGAAAGTCTTAGTGGAAAACCGTCTCCAAGGTTGCCAACAACATCTTTGATAGACGAGTCTGAGATATTTGGTAGAGATTTCGATAAGGAGGAGATTATGAAGTTCTTGCTTTCGGGTAGTACTGTAAATGGAAAAGAGATTCCTGTAATTGCAATAGTTGGGATGGGTGGAGTTGGAAAGACTACTGTCGCTCAGCTTTTGTATAATGATTCGAGGGTGATGATGCATTTTAGCAGAAAAGTATGGGTATATGTTTCTGAAGAATCTGATGTGTTGAGGGTGTCCAAAACCATCTACGAGTCTATCACTTCGCAGGATTGTAATATGACAGATTTGAATCTAATTCTTGTCAGGTTAAGGGAGAAACTGGCAAGAGAAAGATTTCTAATTGTCTTGGATGATGTCTGGGATGAAAATCTCATTCATTGGGAGGCTCTGAAAAATTCTTTCAAGGCTGGAGCCAGCGGGAGTCGAATTCTAGTGACAACGCGTAGTCAAGGTGTTGCATCAGGTATGCATGCCATTTTCTCTCATGGCCTCAAGCAGCTGTCTAATGAACATTGTTGGTTAGTGTTTGCAAAACATGCATTTAGAAGTGACAATAGCAATGTTAATCCAAAACTGAAGCTAATTGGTGAAAGATTAATGCAAAAGTGCAAAGGGTTACCTCTAGCTGCAAAAGTACTCGGGAGTTTATTGTACTCCAAAGTAGAAGCTAGTGAATGGAATAAAATTTTAAACAGCAAAATATGGGATCTGCCAAGTGATAAGAGCAAAATAATACCTTCTTTGAGATTGAGCTACTACTATCTCCCTTCAAATCTGAAACAGTGTTTTGCTTATTGTTCAATATTTCCAAAGGGTTATGTATTTGACAAGGAGAAGTTAGTTCTGCTATGGATGGGCGAGGGTTTCTTGCAGCAACCAAGAAGTGATCATTCGAAAAGAATGGAAGAGGTTGGATATGAGTACATTGATGAATTGATATCAAGGTCATTGTTTGAACAATTAAGCAGCAATAAATCACTTCTCATAATGCATGACTTAGTCAATGAATTGGCTCAATTTGTGTCTGGTGAATTTTGCTTCAAGTTTGAGGGTGATAACCAACAATGCATTTCTGATAAGGCTCGCCATTTTTCATATGTAATTGACCGGTTTCATGGTATTGAGAAATTTGAGGGCTTACATGAGGCAAAGTATTTGCGTACCTTCCTTCCATTAAGTTTGTCATATCCTGATGGATCCCATTACTTGAATAAGATTGTTGTTGAAGAACTGTTGCCAACATTGACGTGCTTGCGAGTATTGTCTCTAGCCAATTATACTATCATCCGGTTGCCTGATGACATGTTTGATGATTTGGCACATTTACGCTACCTGGACCTATCATCCACAGCAATCAGAACATTACCAAAATCAGCCGGTTTTTTGTACAGCCTGCAGGTATTAATGCTGTCAAAATGTTTTAATTTGGTTGAGTTGCCAGAGAACACGCGCAATCTAATTAATTTAAGTCATCTTGATGTAACTGAAACCAAGCTGGAAGAGATGCCACCTGAATTTGGTAGATTGAAGAATCTTCAAATACTTACCACTTTCGTTGTGAGCAAGAGCAGTGGATCAAGCATGAGTGAGTTGGGCAGACTTCTGCATCTCTGTGGTAAACTTTCCATTCAAGAGCTGCAGAATGTGAGGAATGTTGCAGACGCCGAAGATGCCAAACTGAAGGACAAGGAGAATATCAAAGAGTTAATTTTCACCTGGAAAACTAGTGGTCATGATATAAGAAAATAAACAGATGTTCTTGAAAAGTTAGTTCCTCATGAAAATATAGAAAAACTCACAATCGAGGGTTATGGTGGAACAAAGTTTTCAGGTTGGTTGGGAAGTTCATCGTTCTCTAACATAGTATACCTGCGTCTTAGTGGTTGCAAAAATTGTTTGTCCTTGCCATCACTGGGACAATTGTCATCTCTTGAAGAGCTCCATATTGATAAAATGGAGATATTGGAAAGAATTGGTCCCGAATTCTACGGTTATGGCTCCTTTTCTATTAGTCCATTCAAATCCTTGCAGAGTTTGTGGTTTGAAGACATGCCAAACTGGAAGCATTGGTCACCTTTCATAGCTTATGGTCATGGATTTCCTTCACTTCAGGAGCTTCATATACGAAAATGCCAACAGCTGACCGGCAACCTGCCAAGTTCTCTTCCATCACTGAAATTACTGCATATCTATCAATGTAGGAGTTTACGAATCCAATTTCAAGATATGATGATGCATTACACAGAGCTCCAGACTCTGCATATAACAAGTAGCTGTGATTCTCTCACATTCTTCCCTTTAGACTTGGCCAACAAGGTTGAAAATCTTCAAATCCAGAATTGCAGCCATCTCAAGTGTATACAACTTTCGAAGGATCTTTGTCAAGAGCTCAAATTTCTTCAAGATCTTGATATCAGTGATTGTGATGATCTGGAGTTCTTTTCCGGAAGAGGGATGCATACTCCTAACCTGACATCTATGTCATTATCGAATTGCAAGAATCTCGTGTCAATGCCAGAACAAATGCAGACACTCCTCACTTCTCTTCAAGCATTGTGTCTATCTTATTGTCCAAAGCTTGAATCATTTCCAAATGGAGGTTTGCCACCTAACTTACACTCGCTGTTGATTGAGAATTGTGACCATCTCACTCCTCAGAAAGATTGGGGTCTGAACAAAATGGCGTCACTCACTCGTTTGACAATCATAGGTGGATGTAGTAATCTGAAGTCATTTCCCGAAGAGGGTCTATTGCCTGCCTCTCTCATTTCTCTTCAAGTTGGTGAATTACCAAAGCTTGAAATATTGAATCTCAGAGGGATGCAATTTCTCACCTCCCTAAAAGGGCTGCATATCAACAGCTGTAATAAGCTTCACTGTTTGTCAGAAGGGAAGCTGCCCATCTCACTTTCTTCTTTGAGCATTACTGGATGCTCGTTGATGTCAGAGCGGTGTCAACAGAACCAAGGGGAGGACTGGCCCAAGATTTCTCACATCGCCAACAAGGTAATCAATGGAAAAGTAATGTAATGAGCTCTTTAGATTCATAAGTATGGAAAATTGCCTCTTTATCGCACAATCTGGCTTTCACATTCAATGTAAACGATGAAAATACAATGATTAGTGTTTCTAGTGTATGATTGTTCATTTGGGGTCAATTACATTTTTGTTTTGCAGCTATTACTTTAATACAATGTGTTGGTTTATGTAATCCACCGCATATCTCTCGCTTTGCTTGTTAAAATTCAACACTGAAGCTCTCACAATTCAACAGCCACCCTGCATTCATATATATATATATATATATTATAGAACATTTAGATCTTGTACAGTAAAAAAGAGAAAGAAAGAGAGGGAAAATGTCCAAAGCTTATATGATTATTATCACCAGCTTTGATTTTTTATTGATTATTATCACAAACTTGTACCTGATCTAAAGCTTGAAGCACTAAACAATTCACCAGAAAAGGAAAAACAAAAACAAACAAGCTGTCAATAGCTTTGTTTGTTGGCATTTCTTTTGTTTTTTTAATAGATTACACATGAAGGTCTTTCAAGTTTGGTATAAGTATAAATTATGATCATCAAAGTTGTTTTACTTTATCAAACCTTAACTACATAGCTAAATTCTGACACTGTTATTTTCAACCATTTCCTCATGAATAGTCATGATTTTCCCAGCAACCAAACATCACAAAGGAAAAAAAAAATTGAAAATAAGTACCTATGAAGATAATAAAGTGAAATCCCTCTCTACCAAAAATCTAAACAACAAGCAATGCAGAAACTGACGCCATCATTTACACATAAAAATCAAAACATTTTTAAAACACATAAATTCACAACATACATGCCTTTTGTTGAGGATCCAACTCTATTGCCGCCGGCAGTCAAAGCATCCCTGATTGAAGAAACAGAAGGAAGGAAGGAACAGTCTTCTGGAGATAACTGGAGGTCTGTTTTGAAGACTGGATTCTTGAGCTGAAGAAGAAGAAGAAGAGTTTGTTTTTGTGTTGCAGAGAAGAATGGTAATCGACTCATAACGGAGCATCAGATATATTTGATCGTCGCCGGCATTGGATCGCTGAGTTTCTGCATAGCAGTGACAAAAACGAAAATGACAAGGAAACGACGTCGTGAGCGGGCACGTCATTAAAAAATGCTGACGTGCTAATAACTTCTCCGTACAGTGGCTGACATGTCTCGAAATGTCAGCGAAATCTGATGACGTGCCATGGCATGTCATCAAGAATGGTTGACGTGCCAAGACACGTCAGTAAACCTATGCTGATATGTCTGACACGGCATCCATATTTGATGATGTACTTTACATGTTTCGCGCACGTCAGCTTTTCTATCCTGGCATGACCTATTACGTTTCTTCCAGGCCAGCCACTTTCGCTGACGTGCTCGGTCACGTCAGCAAAGAGTGGCTGACGTGACATCCTATAGTTGAAATTTAGTTTATGTGATGTAAACCCTAAAAATCGTCAAAATCACAGTGAAGAAGAAGAAGAAGAAGGAGAAGGAGAAAGAACCCAAAAGCGAAATATCGGCTTCTAAATTGATTAATTGAAGCTATTTAGATGGAAGAGAAACGGATAGAGACAGAGAAGTGAATCCAACTATCAGCCAGGTATGCAAAATTGTCTCTTTATCACACAATCTGAGTCTGGCCTTTTAAATTCGATGTAAACAACAATGAAAATACAATCATTTGTGTTGCTAGTGTATATAATTGTTGATTTGGTGTCAGTTACATTTTTGTTCTGCAGATAGCACTTTTAATCCCATTTGTTGGCTTATGAAATTCCACCCACCTCTCTCTTTGCTTGTTAGAAATCAACAATGAAACTTTCACACAGTTCAACAACCACCTGCATTGAATGTTTAATCACATAATTTAGATCATCACTATTATTTATTGAATAGAACATTTAGATCTTGTCCAGTAAGAATGAAAAAAAGAGAGGGAGGGAAAAAAGAGAGAGTAAAAATGTCCTTAAATGAATAAAACTGATTTCTTATAGAGTGCCTTATAAATCTTTACAATACATGAGTTTGACTTAGTATTTCAAACACAAAAGACTAGGTTTTAATTGCAGACTGTTAACCAAGTAAGGGAAATTCAACGTCTGTTTTGATTTTGGACCAAATATAAGCTTTTGGATCAAATAGATTAAGGGAAGATGCTTTTAACAGAATTTAGAATGATCTTTTTCAAAAGTAAAAATTTGTTTCCCTCTTATATGACTTGGTATGAATACAAACAAACCAAAAAAAGTCTTGAGGGGCCTATGATACCGATAATGCACCATTATAAAAGTAGCACAAAAGATTTGGAAGGAACAGAGAAACTGCAGCAGATACTTTCATTTCATCTTTCTTTGCTTACTCTATCTATAACCTATTACTTGTTTTATTTCAGTAAAACAGGACAACATGGCTGGTGGTATTATGGCAGGAGGATCTCTTCTTTCTGCTTATCTTCAAGGGCTGCTTGACAAGCTCACTTCTGGAGAATTTGTTGAATTCTTTCTTAGAGGACAGAAACTAGTTCCACTGGTGAGGAACTTGGTTGAAACTATGTTAACTGTCAACACGGTGCTCGATGATGCTGATGAGAAGCAATTCAAGAACCCGGCAATCAGACGGTGGCATAACGAGCTTATAGAAGTTATTTATGATCTTGGAGATCTAATGGAAGAGATAAACACTGAAGCATTGAAATCCAAGATGATGGAAGTCAAATCTCATACCGATATCTCAACTGCATCCACTTGGCACGATAAAGGTATAAGACACCGAATCATAGCAGTAGCTGACAAAATGGATTATCTTGCGAGGCTCAAAGATGCACTTGGACTAAAAACAGCTTCAATGACAGTAATGGAACCATATCAACTATCAGTTGCCGCAGAACATAGTAGTTTTGAAAATGAATCTCAAGTATTTGGTAGGGATGAAGATAAAGAGGCTTTAATTAAGTTGTTGCTTTCAGATGGTGTATCTGCTGATGATCATATAGATGTTATTGCCATGGTGGGTGCAGGTGGAGTTGGTAAAACCACCCTTGCTCAGCTTGTATACAACGATGAACGAGTGAAGAAACATTTTGATTTCAAAGCATGGGTTTGTGTTTCGGAGCATTTTGATGTTTTCGGGATGATGAAAAATATTATTACCGCACTCACTTCGCAACCTTCAGATACAGAGGACTTGCATTCCCTTCAAGATAGGTTGAAGGAGAGTCTCAAAATGAAGAAATTTCTAATAATTTTAGATAATGTTTGGTCTAAGAAGAACTGGGAAATGCTGCGATCAGCTCTTCCAGCTGGGGAAAATGGAAGTAAGATTTTTGTGACAACACATGATTCATATGTTGCAGCAATTGCGCGCACTCTTCCTGCTTCCAACCATTTGGAGCCTTTAAATTCTGAAGATAGCTGGATGCTATTTGCAGAACATGCATTTCCCAACAAAGAAATCATTTCCAATTCCAAACTAGAATCCATTCGCAAAGAAATTGTGGAAGTATGCAAAGGCCTACCTTTAGCAGCAAAATTACTCGGGGCTTGTATGCGCTTTAAGCCAACAATTGAAGAATGGGATGCTGTATTGAAGAGCTACATATTCAGTTCTCTAGATGACAAGAGTGCCATTAACCCAGTTCTTCAGGTGAGCTATCATTCTCTTCCTGCTCATTTAAAGCGATGCTTTGCTTATTGTTCGATATTTCCCAAGTGTTTCGAGTTTAAAGAGGAGGAGTTAATCCGCTTATGGATGGCGGAAGGCCTTTTGCCACAGCCGAAACATGGAAGGATGGAAGAAGTAGGCCATGAGTACTTTCTTGAATTGTCATCGAGGTGTTTTTTTCAGCCAACAAGTGCGGATAAATCATGCTTTGTAATGCATGATCTGTTAAATGAGTTAGCTGTATTTGTATCTGAACATATTTGTTCCAGATTGGTGAATGATGAGCCTTTAAAAGAGTTGAGAAAAACTCGGCATTTGTCATTTTCTGGAGGCAATTTGAATGCCGAGACATGTAAAGCTATTTGTGAATCGAAGCTCTTAAGGACCCTTATGCTTACTAAATCACACCAGGAGGATGAACCGTATAGTTTAAGCGATGAGGTATTGAAGAATTTGCTGGAGGAACTACAATGGTTACAAGTGCTTTCCTTGTCTAATTGTCATGTTTCAGAATTGCCTGATTCGATTGGCCGGTTGAAACATCTACGGTACTTAGATCTATCTCGTACTCCAATTACTAGTTTGCCTGAATCTGTAAATGCTCTCTACAATTTGCAAACACTGATTTTGTCAAATTGTCCTTTTCTCACTAAATTGCCAACAAACACTGGAAGCCTTATCAATTTGAGTCATCTAGACATTGGTGGAACGAGCTTGAAAGAGATGCCAGCAGATATGGGTAAATTAACGAATCTTCAGATATTGTCCGATTTTATTGTGGGAAAATACAGTGGCTCAAAGATTAAAGAGTTGGGAACTCTTAGGAATCTTCGAGGCTCCCTTCACATTTCACAGTTGCAAAACGTGGTAGCTGCTAGAGAGGCATCTGAGGCTAGTTTGAAAAACAAGAAAGAACTTCATGTGCTGGAGTTGGAATGGAGTAACACCCAAGTTGAGTCACAAAATGAGAGAGATGTGCTTGAACAGCTGAAACCTCATAAAAACTTGAAAGAGCTGAGCATTAAATTTTACAATGGTGCTGGATTTCCAGATTGGTTGGGAGATTCTTCTTTCTCAAATATGGTGCTCCTACGTCTCAACAACTGTAATAACTGTCTGCACTTGCCTCCACTTGGGCAGCTACCGTCTCTTAAGGCCCTCGTTATAGAAGAGATGAACGGAGTTGAAAAGGTGGGTACAGAATTTTACGGGATGAATTCATCTTCAGCCAAGCCATTTCCAACTCTAGAGACATTAGTTTTTCAAGGAATGTCGAAATGGCAAGAATGGATTTCTCCCGAAGTTGAAGGTGGAGAGTTTCCATGCCTCCAGGAGCTTTGTATTCGCAGATGTCCTAAACTGAAAAGGTTACCCAACCGCCTTGTCACTTCCAAAAGAATTGAAATTTCAGAAAGTCCAGCACTTCCACAACTTTCAGATGTACCTCACTCGCAATTCTTTTCTGGAAACAAGGAACAGTTCAGAAGTGATGGCATGCAAATACATAGGCCTCTAAGACGTCCAGTCATAGAAGCATTGCAGTTACTTGACAGCAACATGGTGCAGCTCAGAAGTGACGATGAAGTGGCCTCACAGCATTCTGAGCAGAGGACTGAAGCAACAACCACAACACACAGCTATTTTCGGTCATCCTCTAAACTTTCGACTGAGGATCCAGTGGTTAGATTTGAACCTGATGCGCGTAATGACACATCATATGTTGAAGACAGTTTTCAAGTCCTCTATGGTTCTGAAAGCTTGAAAGTTACAGAAATCTCACAATTGATGGAATTGCCGCCAGGGCTGCATAGACTAAAAATCGAAGGATGTGATGCATTAAAGTCTGTACCTGAGGAGTTGATGCACAGCAATCCTTATCTCCAACATTTGTACATCATTGATTGTTGTTTTCTCCAATCCTTTCATGGAGGTTATCCACCCACTTTCTTGAAAACTCTTTACATCCGTAGCTGTAGGAAATTAGAATTCTTGGCCCCCGGAGAGACAATGCGCCAGTATCCACTCCTTGAGCACTTATGCATAGGGAGTAGCTGTGATTCGTTAAGGTCCTTGCCATTAGCATCCTTTCCGAAACTTAAAAGTCTTGTTGTTTGGGATTGTGCAAATTTCAGTACCATTTCGATTACAAAGGATCACATGTCAATCGATGCCTTGGAAATCGGAGATTGTCCTAAGTTGGTGTCTTTCCCTAAAGGAGGATTGCCTACTCCCAACCTGACATCACTTTTGATTTATAATTGCAAGAATCTCAAGGTCCTCCCTGAGCAGCTTCACAAACTCATATCTCTTCAGTCACTGTTTATAAATGAATGTCCGGAACTTGAGTCCATTCCAAATGGGGGTTTTCCCAATAGTCTAACTTCACTTTGCATCAATTCTTGCCATAAACTCACACCCTATACGACGTGGGGATTGCATAAGCTTGAAAACCTTACACGATTTGAGATCGAAGGTGGATGCAGAAACTTGGAGTCATTTCCAGAGCAGAAGCTGCTTCCCAGCAGTCTCAACTCTCTTCGTATCTGCAGACTTCCGAATCTCAAATTCCTAGACCATACGGGGCTTCAACACCTCACATTTCTTAAGACATTGGAGATCAATTGCTGCAACAAGCTTCAGTCCTTGCCTGAAGAAGGCCTGCCTTCTTCCCTGACTTCTTTATACATCAACGATTGTTCTGTACTGGCACCAAAACTTCAGAAGAGGAAAGGGAAAGATTGGTACAAGATAGCTCATATTCCCCGTGTACAAATTGATGAAGAAATCACATCATGAGTAAGTCAACTAGAGTCTTTTTTTCACAATAGTTTTGTGCTGATTGTATATTAATAACAAAACATGTCAACTTTCAGGTTTTCCAGGACTATCATTTGTATTGGACAAATGTTGGAAATTCAACAGACATTAAAATCTCTCAGCCGAGGCTAACTAGGGCACTTTAAATTTTAGTTCAAAGCAACAACATGTACAAGGTGCAGCAGGACATATTATATTTAAGTTCTGTGCACAGCTTATTCATCTTATCTATGAATCTGTAATTTCACTTACTCTTACTTTTTTATTTTTGTGCGATATCGAATTTAACCGGTTTACACTCTATAGTATTTTTATTTATTTATTTATTTTTATGAGTTGAATCTGAAGCAATTTGTATTTTTTTTATAATTTTTTTTTTTTGGATGTAGATTGATCCTTAGCACCGGTATGGACACAATTTGCATATGTATTATGAAGAATGGTGTAAAATTGATTCTGGTCAACCATTTTTCTACTGGTGAGCAAATTTTGTTTTTGATTCTATGATACCGGGACTTTATGCGTTTGAAGTTGTTTTATGACGTTAAGAGAGATACTAGTTTATTACACCCAAGAAAAGTGCGTATTTAATCGATGAAAATACAAATTAAAGAAAGGAACAGTGCATATATCAGACTGAGGATTTAGAGGCTTTATGTTACCTAGATTCCCTGATATAAGTTAAAGATTTTATCTTTGTTCAAATTAGTTATGGGTGACAGTTTTAGGTTGCTGGCTGGGTTTGTTTTTGATTTATGATGGCTGAATTGGCAAGACCCTCTATATGCCTCTGAAATCAATTTTGTTGCATGAAAGGGTAATGATTTTATGTTAGAAAGAATGGTTTAAATTTGAAGGATGTTTGTCTTCTAATCATTCCTATTAATAATACATTTTAGCAATTCTTCTCTGATTGTAGAAAAATCATCAATAGCTTCATCAATCAATGCTGCTACACCTTCAATAGCTTCATCTAAGCTTTATGTTGCCTAGATGCCAAAGATGATTGGCTGAGTTTAATTTTATTAAGATTGAAAATGGGAAGTGTAAAAGAAACTAGAGAAAGGAAGAAAATGACTAGATACATAGTTTTTTCCTGTCGACCTTTACAACCTCAATTCTGCAAAGGTAAAGTGGTTGATTGCTAAATCCTTTGTTGTTTTTATTTTCTGCAGGTTGGATGTAGGCGATGGCAAACAGCTTGATCTCAAAGAATGCTCCAGGTCCAAGCTTCAAAAACAATGCATTAGATATCTGTGACCTGTATGTGCTCATATAATCCATTATTAAATTATGTGTATTTGATATTATGGAAAATGCATTGTTTTTAATAACATACGACATAGTCAAGTTATGGCAATACTGACAAGCTTTTTGCTCTGTGTCTCTGCCTCTCCTTGTTTTCTGAATTAGAAGGAGAGGGAAAATTATGAATACACTATCGTTGATGGGAAGTTTATCCACAAACAAACTGGAGCTTTGACACAAAGAAAGGATTAGCTGGGGCCAAGTGGATATTCGTCGTGAGCACCTCAAAGAATCCATATGCTGGTGTGGTAGGAGTTAAAACAAACTTATAAACAACTTTTTTGATCACTTTCTCCTTTTTAAATGGTCTTAACTTTTCAAAATAAGTGGTCCACTTTTTATATCTTCCAGAAGAAGACAGGAACATTCCATCATTCAAGTTTCTTGGCTGGAGGAGCTACAATAGCTGCTGGAAGGCTTGAGGCAGAGCAGGGAATTCTTAAGGTACGGTTCCATAAAATTTGGAAAGTTGTTGGGAGTCTCTGTGAGGTAGAAAATTTGTGCAGAGGTATTATTGTTTAAGGTCGTAATATCACCTACTGGGGGAGTACCTCAGGAAACCTGTTATGCAACTGACCCTTAAAAGAGTTTATCGGTGGCTCATCACATTTTAGTAGTAAATGTAATTCTATTTAAATTATTTATGTAATACATGATCGTCTTTCTTTACTCTCATATTGTTGTTTAGATTTGAAGGTCTAGATTAATTCTTCGAAATCCCATTACTGATGTATACAAGATATAGTAGGTGCCTGTCCTTGTCCTTAACAAACAAAAAGACATCGTCTCTGCCTTATTGATGTTATGGTATAACATGGATATGTATGGCACTGATCCTTGATTATCATGATTTTGCAGTTCATATCTGCATATAGGGGGAATTACCGGCCAACAGATGACATGCTTGGCAGCTTTTTTTCCTTTCTCAAGGAAAATGGAGTCAACCTTGATGAAGTTAACCTTGATGAAGTTGAAGTTGAGGTAATACTTCCCTTCTCACCATAGTTGTCCAATAGATTTGTGAATCCAAAAACCTAGATGTGTATTTGCCAACCAGAAAATCTGGATTGTAGAACAGAGAATTCAGTCCAAATTTTATGATAGTGGCTATTTAAAATCTGCAGAATTTGGTAAATTTGGTATGTTGTATTGACCCTGAGTGCTTTTTATCAAACTTGGCAGTCATTTTTCTTGAAAATCTAGTTAATTTGGTAATCAAATGAATTTATCATTTCCTGATAGCATTCTTTATGTGTAATCTGGTAATTAATAGTTGAAACGTGGCCTTCCTTATCCTGATATGCAAGCCAATTGAAGATTATTCTGATAGCTACAATGGCAGCACATCTATTCGAGATGCAAATGCAGTTAAAGTGCCAACAAATTCAGAGCTCCCTGAGCCTGATGTGCCCAAGGAAGTCTTGGAAAAATCACGTTTGAAGCTATCTTGAATTAGACTGCTCTGTCTTAGTGCTTGAAAACCTTACTCGTTTTGAGATTGAAGGTGGATGCAGAAACTTAAGAGTCATTTCCAGAGCAGAAGCTGCTTCCCAGCAGTCTCAACTCTCTACGTATCTGCAGACTTCTAAATCTCAAATTCCTAGGGACATTGGAGATCAACTGCTGCAACAAGCTTCAGTGCTTGCCTGAAGAAGGCCTGCCTTCTTCCCTGAGTTCTTTATATATCAACGAGTGTTCTTTACTGAAACCAAAACTTCAGAAGAGGAAAGGGAAAGATTGGTTCAATATAGTTCATATTCCCCGCATACAAATTGATGAGCAAATCATTTCATGAGTAAGTTGACAAGAGCCTTTTTTTCACAATAGTTTTATGCTGATTGTATATTATGTAGGACACAATATGTTGACTTTCAGTTTCCAGGACTATCATTTGTATTGGACAAATGTCGGAAATTCATCGGACATAAAAATCTAGGACACTTTAAATTTTAGTTTAAAGTAACATGTACATATTATATTTAATTTCTGTGGACAGCTTCTTCATCTGATCTATTAATCCTTTCCAAATGATGCATGCAAACTTCTGGTGTAAAGGAACTATTAACATAAGATATTACTACACATTTGAGCCCAAAAATGTGAACTTTGCTTGTTTTATTGCTCAAACTAAACTTAACATAAGTCTTTAGTTTCTGTCTTGCCTTGGTAGAATAATTGAAAGTGATTTTCAAATGAAATATCAAATATGTGCTGATTTTTTTTTCCTCGCATAAATTTATACATTTGAATTTCTGGCTAGTAGGTGGCTTTTTCCATTCTTCCTCTTCCTTAATTTCCTTTTGTTAGGTAACAATTTTGTGAAGAAATACTCACTTGTAGAGAAATATATTTATTTTTTCTGCTGGGAATCTGGGATTGAATAATAAAGATTGAGTCAATGCCTCCATGGACAGAGACCAGAGTGTTGCATAATATATGGCTTTTTGGGTTGGGCTTCGGTGTCCAGCAGATTGAATCCATGGACATAATGATGCATTCAAATTCACAGCTGCACTTAACAATTCACTTTATAGCTTATACGTCCTTTGGATAAGTTTTTTAGCAAAGACTTGGGTCGTCCTTCGGATAAATTATAAATCTACCTCAAATCCCAATTTTTTTTAATAAAAAAAGGGATAATATCGTTTTAGTCCCTATAGTTTACTATATTATCCATTTTAGTCCCCGTCGTTCCAGCTTTGACTACTTTAGTCCAAACGTTTTCAATTAATTCCTCTTCTAATCTCTGCCGTCCAAAGAGCTGTTACAAGTAAGGGTATATTGGTAAATGGATTGTTAATTACTTAATCAAATTAATAAAACAATTAATTTAAATAATAAAAAATGAAAAACAATTTAAAAGTAAAATAAATATTTTAAAATATTAACAAAACCCTAACTCCATTCTCTCTCTCTCTACCCCCTCTTTTCTTCTTCATCTCCTTCATATTCTTCACATTCTTCACCAAACCCTAACTACCCATCTTCATCTCCTTCGGTATTGAAACGCCGCCGACCATCGCCACCCAGCACCATCACCACCGCCACCTGTTCACTGCACCATCTTCTTCTTCTTTAAGGTCAAACTTCATCTTCTTCACAAAAAACCCTAGCCACCCATCTTCTTTACCAAATCGATCCACTACCAATCAAATACAAAATCAAAACCGAAATCAAAATACACCCACTACCACCAAATCCCTCTATTTTCACTTGTCACCACCGCCCTGCTAGCCGAATCTTACTTCAACTCAACGAAGCACAGTCCCTCGACGACCAAATCGACATAAATGAAATCACTAGCGCCTTGCTGGGGTTCTTGTTGGAGTCAGATTTATTTATTTATTTATTTATTTATTTATTTATTTATTTTTGGTGTTGAATCTGATTGAAAATGGTGTAGATCTGGTGGTTTTTTCTGATTTTTCTTTTTTGTGTGGAATATAATTGATGAAGTGTGTTTGGATATGGATTGATGAAGAAGATCTATGAGTTAGATTGAAGAAAAGAATTATTTTTTTGTTGTTTGGTTGGTGACGGCAAACCCAACCCAAATCTGGGTTAGGGGTTTTTGGTGAGTCAACCGAGCAAGGAATGGTGGTTGGTGGGTGGTGGGTGGTTCTGGGTGTTGGTGATGGTGGTGTTCGATGGGTTTTTTGAATCTATATTATTGCTGATGGGATCTAGGTTTGGGTTTGGATATGATAATCTGGGTTGAATCTATATGTTTGATAATCTGATGGGATATGAGTTTGGTTTGATAATCTGGGTTTTTATTGCTGTTTGAATCTGTATTGTTGTTAAAGATTTTTTTTATTTTTTTTTTATTTTAAGTATTTTTTTTTTTTAATTAGATGGAGATCCAGATTGGATCACCACCATCAATCTCATGAGATGGACGGTGGTGATCCAATTTGGATCTCCACTCAATCAATTTTTTTTTAAAGGTTTTTTTAATTAGTTGGAGGTCCATTTTAAAATTTATTATTTGTTAATCGTTTAAATATTTATTAGAAGGGTAAAACCGTTATTTTACCGTTTGGTCATGTCAGAAGACGTGATTTGAACGGAAATCGTCACAGAAGGGCTAAATAAGTCAATACTGGAACGACAGAGATTAAAATAGATAATATGGTAAACTATAAGGACTAAAATGAAATTATCCCTAAAAAAAGGTTAAAAACTCCCTTGGTAGTTGAGACCACCACTAGTGGAGATCCAATCTACCTTGTGACCGGAGAATACTAGCGATTTTCTCCCATCACGGAAGAGATTGTCCAAATATATCATCTGCAAGATCACTTTTGTTTGTGGACTTTATGAAAAGACCAAAGACTCCAATGTTTTATTTTAAATAACTATAATTGTAACTGTTAATTTTTAAAGGGTATTTTCGTGGCTTTAACCTAACTAAACTATTTAATTCATAATTCCATACTGGCTTGTATATATTCTTCACCCAATGTGATCCACATTAAAAAATTTCATGGACATAAATTGTCAAGTCAATCCTACATGATTCATGGACAAAATTATATTGGAATAATTTTAAGTAAGGGCAAAATTGGAATAATTTTTTTTTAAAAAAAAAATTAATGTAGAGATCTAGATTCTGGATCTCCACCTAATAAAAAAAATATAAAAAAATATTTAAAAAAATGTAAAAAGGAGAAAAGAATCAAGAAAATAAATAAATTGGGTCATGGGTTCAGAACCCAGATCTTTATCATCAACTAAAGAAAAAATAAATAAAGATTTTTTTTTGGGCGATCTAATCTCTATGACTCTATCATCTTTGATTAACAATTAAAGGAAAAAAAAAAAAACAAAAAAAAAAAAAAAAAAACTTTAGTTTGCATTGCTTCATGTTATATAATAAAACCAAAGTAAGACCAGAGATTTCTGAGAAAACAATCAAGTTTTGAACAAACTAATAATGTACTTTTTCCCCTTCTTTGTAATTTTTCTATATTTTTAAATTAAAATGATTGGTAAATAGGTATTTCTGTCTTTAATAAAGGTATTACAGTCTGTTTACTGACAGTATTTATCAAAATTTCATTTTTCCGTTAGAAAAGTAACGGTAGGGAGGTAAATGGGGAATACTGAAACGTGATGGGGTAAAATGATTTTTTAGTAAACCTTAGGGGTACAAAATAATAATATCCCTAATAAATAGTATCAGAGGGACATCAGTCGGCAGTAAATTGAGCCACAAGTTATCTTTTATTCTTAAAAAAAGGGTCCTATAACTCCTAAGGGAGACAAGCTACCAGAAGAACATTATTTTTATTTTTATTTTCATTTTTATTTTTTTTCTCTTTGACTACCAGGAAAACTTATTTGTTCAGTTGTTTGCTTCTTTTTAATGGTTACTTGCACAAACAAACCCTCTATTTATCTAATTAAGTAAATTTTCAAACAAATGCCCTATTCAAACACAAACATCCCAATTGGAATATGCTTGGGGTATGGAAAGTCAATAGTGCCCTTGGATAAAAGGAAGAGGTTATTTTGGTAGGTAAATTTCACAAACAACCCTAAATTTAAGTGTAATTGTATAAATATTCATTTTTTTCTAATAATTACATAAATATACCCTACCTTCATTTGACTTTTGTTAACTTTAATCTTTAACCACATTTATATTCCAAAACGACTAAACTAACCTTGAAAACTTATTTATCTTTTCTTTTATTATTTAAAAATATTAAAAAATATTTACTTAAAAATTTGAAAAAATCGGTACAAATATTTTATTTTATTTTATTTTATTTTTTACATTTTCCATGTCCCCAAACACCAAATTTTCAGATTTCAAAAACTAACTTTATCACTAAAACATTCAATTTCATACTCATCAACCCACAAACAATTTCATTTCATCAACACAATCAAAACCCATCAACAATTACATTTAATCAACAGAATCAAAACCCACAAAACTCACTAAACACAACCAAAACCCACTAAACATAGCCATTTTTCCAGTTTTGTGGGTTCTGATTGTGTTAAAAAAATGATAGAAAGAAAGCAACAAAAAAATTATACCGATTTTTTCAATTTTTTAAGTAAATATTTTTTTAATATTTTTAAATAATAAAAGAAAAGATAAATAAGTTTTCAAGGGTAGTTTAGTCATTTCGGGATACAAATATGGTTAAAGGTTAAAGTTAACAAAAGTGAACTTACGATAGGGTATATTTATGTAATTATTAGAAAAAAATGAATATTTATACAATTATATCTAAATTCAGGGTTGTGAAATTTACCCACCAAAATAACCTCTCCCTTTTACCCAAGGGTACTATTGACTTTCCATACCCTAAGCACCTTCCAATTGGGATGTTTGTGTTTGAATAGGGTATTTATTTGAAAATTTGTTTTGTTAGATAAATAGAGTGTATGTTTGTGCAATTAACCCTCTTTTTATCTTAAATAGAGAAGTGGAAATTGCTGGAAATGACCACATACATCATGGAAAATTTGTTTGTATCCACAAACGAAAAGTTAATTGTTAATAACAACTTTTTTTAAGAAATTGATTGAATGCCCTCATATAAAAACCATCCCCAAACACACACTCTCTCTTTTTCTCTCGTTCTCTCTCCTCTCCTCTCCTCTCTCTCTCGCTGATCTCTCTCTCCTCGTCAAAACCAAACTGTGAAAATCATCGACGGCGGCGTCACCGTCAAAATTGAACCTCTGCAAATCGTAACAATTCACTTTATAGCTTATACGTCCTTTGGACTTGGGTCCTACGTATCTCTTGAATGTAGGGACTAGGGATGACAAAATTATCCATGAATAATTAGAGGTTAAATACTAAAAACTCTTGAAAATCTCCACAACAACTGCTTTTTAATATTATCCATGGATATTTCAAAACATGTAAAAGCTCAGGGCTTGTTTGTTTTTTCCCCATTTGAAAATTTAGGTGAATGCCTTAGATGAATCGGCAATTTAGGTCCAGTTCCTTAGAGCAACTCCAACCCAAATCTCTAATTTGGTGCAAGTTTTGCACTAAAATAGCTCAACAGTCACTCTATTTCACTATTCCATCTCCAACCCACTGCTTCAAATTTATCTCTATAAGGAATATTCCCAGGAATATTCCATTTCTTTCCCTTTTTTAGATATTTCTCTACAATTAACATTTCACCCCATAATTAACATAATATTGCAATACAATACGAAATTATGAAATTAATACATTAATAGAAATTCAATTTAATTCGGTAAAATATTACATTTTTTATTAAAATAACTTAAACATTACATTTCATAAAATAAAAAAGAAAAAGCATAAAAATAAAAGTACATATTGATCATCATCTAATCATCCGAATTAGTATATTCTTCCCACAAATGATTTATTAATAAAAAAATTGCATTTCAAACTTATGAATTAATGAAGGAATGAAGTGATTTATTAACAAAAAAATTGCATTTAAATTTTTTAATTATACACTTCATTTTAGTTTATTAAAAATGTTAATATCAATAATAATTAAATCAAAACAAAATCATTAAATAATAAAAAGGACCAAATTGGAATAACTTTAATTTATTAGGGTAAAACTGTGAATACACAAAACCTTTTAATAAAGGGTATAATCAGAAAATATTTTTAAAAACAGGGTAAAAACATGATTATATAAAAGATAAGGGATCAAAAACAAAAAAACCACACGCGCTACAGTGTATGCGCTGGTGAACAGTGTCGCGCAATATATTGCGCGGCACTGTTCATCTTCCTCAGATGGCGAAGCGGGATGCCGCTGGGTTGGATCGCTTTTTTGCGTGGATTTTGCGTGATTTTGAAGATAGAGATGGATTTGAAGTGGGATTGGAGAAGCTCTTATGAGTTATTATCATGGCCCCCCATAACAAATAGTGCTTGATAGCTTTTGTTTGCAAATTGCTCTACTTTTGACTAAAAACAGTAGCCATTGCATAAATGCATACTACCAACCAAATTTGAACCACATTTGTTCTGGTATTGATTATAATTGTCTTCTATATAGTCTTCACACAATGAGTAGGTATGCATTAATCAATATAGAAGACAATTATATATTGTGAAGTAAATGCATTTATGCAGTGGTACATAAATTGTGAAGTAAATTCTGCTCAGATGCTCGTTCATGAGTCACATGACATACAACATTTATCATAAACCAATAGGTTGTGCCCCTCAATTATAGAGTCCTATCTAACTGCATTTAACTCGTCTTCTTTTCCAGTTTTGTAGACTCCTATCTGACAGCCTCTGCTTGCCGTGTGCAGGTGGGAAAAAGGACAATAATTCACCTCATTGCAAAATATCTTTCTTCCTAAGAAGTTTGGAGGATAAATTAGTTTTTAGGGCAAAGTGCACAGAATTCCCTTGAAATTTGACCTAATTGCGTACAAATGTAATTTTGGTCAAAGGTTAAAGTTAACATCCCATGTAAAAGGTCCAAAATTTCCCTAGTAGCTAATTTATTATTTATTTGATTTTTTGAGTTAATTGCATAAACATATTATGAGTTTATGCATTTTTGCAAAATTTTATGAAATTAACACAAATACACAAAGTTTTTAAAAGCACTTTGTAAACTCTTAACGTAAGAGCTGAGAGGGTATTTTGATGTGTTTTTTTCTTATTAAGTAAAACAAATAATTTAACAAAGACCTTAAAACTGTTTGTAAATGCAAATATATCTAAAAATATTAAACAAACCTAAAAAGATTTCATAATTATAAATACCTCAAATCCCAATTTTATTTATTTTTTAAAAAGTTAAAAACTCCATTGGTATTTAGTAGTGGGTGAGAGGTCCGATCTCCCCTATGACGGGAGGAGACCGACGATTTTCTCCCATCATGGAGGAGAGTGTCCAAAGATCTCATCTGCAAGAAGATCACTTTTGTGTGTGGACTTTGTGAAAAGACCAAAGACTCCTATGTTTTATTTTAAATAACTACTATTGTAATTGTTAATTTTCAAAAGAGTATTTTGTGGCTTTAACCTAGGGTTTGTCCTGCAAACTGTTTTCAGTCTGTTTTCGTTTTTATTTTACAAAAATGATTTCGAATTCGCGTCCAGTAACTGTTTTTCATTTTATTTTCAAAATTCAAAAACAAAATAAAAAAACAAAACCAATGTTAAAAGTGGAAAATTTGAAAAACAAAAAAAAAAACTTGTTTTTCATGAATTTGTTTTTGTTTTTCAAATAAAGTGGGTCCCATATCATTAAATAGGTGAGTCCCATGTCATTAACAATTTTTTTTTCTTTTTTCTCATCCACCAAACCTCATTTAATGCCATTTTTTTTTCAGACAAATCGATTACTTCTTCATCTCATCTTCGTCTCTTCTTCTTATTCTTCTTCTCTTCATCTTCTCCATGATGGAAAACAAGGAGGAGTCAGCCGACGCCGGAGTGCCGCCGATCTGCTCCTCCACGCCAGTGCTGCCGATCTGCATCTCATCTGACCTTAATGTCGTCGATCTACATCTCATCCGCCCTTAGTGTTGCCAATATGTTCCTCCAAGAGCAGATTAGCTCCTATACAATTTTTAGGTTTTAATTTGTGATGGGTTTTGATGTTGTGAGTATTAATCTGAAATTTTGAATTGGGTTTTGGATTATAGAAAATAATTGAAGTTCTTGGATTTGTTTGGTTGGAGATTGGATTATAGATTTTTTTATTTATTTATTTATTTTATTTTTTTTGTGAAAAACAATATTATTCAGGCACAATCAGGCCAAAGACAACCGAAAAAAGAAAAGGAAACCAATAGGGAACAACCACAAGACAAGCCCCCACGCAAAACAACACAAAACCTGAAAGGAACAGCAGAAGAACAAGGCAAACAAAAACAAAGAAGCAGACCATCTGGAAACAAATTAGATGATATTTGAAAGACCAGCAGAAGAACAACACAATCACCTTTGTTCTTTTTCTTTTTTTTTCAATATAAAGACTTTAATTTTTTTTTAGTAAAAAATTAATATTTATTTCTCAATTATAAGATATTTGAGAAATTATTGACTCACTTTTTATTCAAATTAAAAAAAATTACAGTATATAAAAAATTGAAAAATTACAATTTTTGATATTTTTCGGTTATCCTACCAGACGCTATGCTACCAGACGCATATTCGGAATTCAAAAATGAAACCAAAAACACTGTTTTCATTTTCATTTTTCTTTTCAAAAAACAAAAATAGAAAACGGCTTGCAGGACGGACCCTAAACTATTCTGTTTTTTTTATTCATAATTTCATACTGACTTGAATATATTCTTCACCCAATGTGATCCACATTAAAAACTTTCACGGACATAAATTGTCAAGTCAATCCTACATGATTCATGGACAAAATTATATGTTTGCATCATTGCATCAGATGCAACTTTAATTTAGATACATCAATGGGACCAATGTTTGAATATCTGTACCCTAAACCAGTAAAGCAAAGCCAGTACTTTTCTTGCTTTTATTT
Source organism: Acer campestre (assembly GCA_954870605.1). Lineage (NCBI taxonomy): Eukaryota > Viridiplantae > Streptophyta > Magnoliopsida > Sapindales > Sapindaceae > Acer > Acer campestre. The sequence continues at coordinate 32,955,934 of OX940806.1, forward strand.
TTAAAAATAAAGGATAATAATTCAGGTATTCACCTCATAGCACAGATAATTATATTTCTTCTTTGTTCCACACTTCTATAGTTCCATTCACTTATTTAAAACTTCCATTCATTTATTCAACAATTCTTCAACAGGTGAGTTGGAATAGTTCAGTTGGTTTGAGTGTGTGGCTCTTAAGTACAAGGTCAAAGGTTCAATTCTTGATAGATGCATTTTTATTTTTTAATTTGATAGGAGGAGTAAAATGACTAATATTTAGAGTTTCAGGGGGTTGACTAACTATTATTGAAACTAGAGGGACTAATTTATCTAATATAGAAAACCTCAAGGGAGTGAAATGATAATTTCCCTTCATTTTTTGTTAAAGTTACCATAATGCCTTTCAAGATAACGGTCAATTTTTCATTTTAACGGAAAAAGTAACGATAGGGGCATATTTGGTGAATACTTTTGTTTTGAGGGGAGAAAATTGCTAATAAGCAAAATAAGGGGGGAGATTTACCAATATGGCATGAAGATATAAGTCATTATTGCAGGTCATGCTTATTATTCTTATATTTTTATATAACACAGTGTGACTCAAACCTAGAACATTGCTGGGCTACTTATTACTCTATTCTAAGGTATAATTTACATAAATTAACACAAATACACAATGTCATTTAAAGCACTTTGTAAACTCTTAACGTAAGAGCTGAGAGCCTGAGAGGGTATTTTGGTGTTTTTTTTTCTTCTTATTAAGTAAAACAAATAATTTAACAATGAACTTAACACTGTCTGTAAATAAAAATCTATCTAAAAATATTAAACAAACCTAAAAAGATTTCATAATTATAAATCTACCTCAAATCCCAATTTTTTTAAAATAAATTATAATAAAAAAAAAAAAAGAAGTTAAAAACTCCATTGGTAGTTGAGACCACCACTAGTGGAGATCCAATATACCCTGTGACCGAAGAATACTGGCGATTTTCACCCGTTGCGGAAGAGATTGTCCAAAGATAAAAAAAATTAGAAAAATCCTCTCCAATGCAATTAGAGAATATGGAGTTTATTTTCTAATTTTATAAACTCTCTTAGAAATGCTGATTAGGATTTCTAATTATTTCCACCAATAATATTATAGCTCATTTAATTGTAAAATAAAAGAGGAAAGAGTGAAATAATTGTTTTATTATGATCGGTTATAAAATGAATACATATTAGATTATAGATAATTGCATTGGAGATGTGAATATGCATTTCTCTAATAATTTGTTCTTAAGTGTAGGTCTATAATGAATAGAAATACCGATGTGACACTATTTAAAAAAAAAAATACATATTTACATTGAAGATGTTCTAACACGACAAATGGTAGAAGTTTTAGCATTTTGTACCTACTAGCTAATATGTACTAATACACAGGTTGATAATGCAATATATATATATATATATAAAATAAGATATTTTATATTTATTTTTTTGACATTTAATAATGTTATATAAATGGTTTACATTTTTCTTTGGCATTTGAATTATCTAGCTAATACTAATACATGGGTTGGTAATGTGAATTATAAATATATATATATATAGATATATATATTTTTATTTCTTTGACATTCGAATTAAATGTTATAAAATTATTTGTACTTTTTCTTTGACTTTTGAATTAAATATCGGTTTGATACCAATTAGAAATTAAAACAATATTTCAATTTCCATACATCTTCTTTGAGGAAAAAAAAACATCATTTTTAGTAATTATATAAATTCACACCGATTAATATTATAATTTACTTTTTTTTTTTTTTTTTTTGAAGGAAACTAAGATTACAAACAAGAAAGGCACTCCGCCGAAACTATGGAACCAACACAGGGAGGGAAATCCTCGAGCCAAAACAAGTCCTCAACACAGGAGAGACCGTTTTTAGCCAATACATGGGCTAAATGATTAGCCGTTCTAGGAGAGAAATTGATCGAAATACAATTAACTTGTAACAACAGGTTTTGAATATCTAAAATGATAATACCAATCTCAGAATCCAAAGCTTTGCCACTGTTGATCCAGTCCACCACCACTTTGGCATCGGAGTCGAGCATACAAGAAAATAGGTCTGTATCCACTGCCAGCTGCAGCCCTCTTCTAATAGCTTCAGCCTCTGCCACTTGAGGAGAAAAAGAAGCCGTAATTCGTTGGGAGCTAGAAGCCATAACTTGGCCTTCACAGTTTCGAATAACAATGCCGAATCCTACCATACAGTTGGCCATTTTAATCGCAGCGTCACAGTTGATTTTAAACACTCCTGGATCCGGAGGAATCCAAACAGGACTTCTAACAACAGCAATAACAGGTGCTAAAATCACTGGAGTGCAGGCATTTTGATACTCAGTAACATAAGCAATAGCCCACTCCATAACATCAGTATCTAAAGAAGAAGAGGGTTCATGTACCATCACATTTCGCATTGCCCAAATTTTCCAAAGACAAACACAAAAGAGCCCAAGATCTTTCTGTGATAAACAAGAATGGCAATGAAGAATGAAATCAAAGAAATTGATTTTACCTTTAAGAGAGACCGGCAGAATTTTGTACCAATGAGCACGCACAGTCTGAAGCTTACAGCAGCTCCAAAGACAGTGAAGAATAGATTCCGACTGTCTCCTACACAAAGGACAAAGCCTATTGACAGGAATTTTACGCCTCTCCAGGATTTCGTTAGAAGGGAGAAAGTTGTTGCAGGCTTTCCATATAAAGAACTTAATCTTAGAAGGGAGGGGGAGCTTCCAAAGAGTCTGCCACCAAGAAACAAAAATGCTATCAAGAGGACTGGAAGAGGAATTTCCAATAGCAGACCGAATATCACAACCCAACTGATAACCACTCTTAGAAGAATAGGATCATTTCTGCTCATAGTGCCACTGGAGGGAGTCTGGAACAGAAGTGTGACCAATGGGGATGCTAAGAATAGCAGTGATATCAGCTGCACAAAATGCCGAATTAATCAAGTCAAAATTCCAACCTCCAGAAGCTGAGAAAAGCTGATCCACAGTTGAGTTTTCTCCCAAAGTAGGAGGAGAAAAAGGCAAGAAAGTAATTGGTCTCGGAATCCAGCGATCCTTGTAAATACGGATCGTTTTACCATCACCAACCCTCCATCTAGTGCCTGCAACAATAAGATCTTTCCTTTTAAGACTTAGGTCTAACACTATATTATTTGTTCAATATCACTAATAACAAACTAGCCATAATTTTCTTTGAAGTTTTGGCTTCTAAGTGTAGCACTGTAGCTACTATCGGTCAAAGGGTGGCTCCTTGCCATCTAAAAAAATACTCTCCACACCCATTTATTCTTTACACAAAAGATTAAATTTTAAAAACTTATCTTGTGCTTTCTAGACCCTTCAAAATATCTAAAACAACCTTACAAATTAATGATAAAATCAGAGTTTTTTCTCTATACACTCGTCCATTTGTTTTTGCACCCAATAAAAACCGAAATAATCAAACCTACCGGTTTATTTATAGAACCTAACCAACCGTTTTCAATAGTTGAACTTAAGTAAACTTCAGTTTGTATTGCTTCATGTTATATAATAAAACCAAAGTAAGACTAGAAATTTCTGAGAAAACAATCAAGTTTTGAACAAACTAATAATGTACTTTTTTTCCCCTTTTTGCAATTTTTCTGTATTTTTAAATTAAAATGATTGATAAATAGGTATTTCTATCTTTGATAAGGGTATTACAGTTTGCTTACAGACGGTATTTATCAAAATTTCATTTTTCCGTTAGAAAAGTAACGGTATCCCTAATGCAAAACAACTGCTTCCTAATGAGTTATGATTAAAAAAATAATAAAAAATTGGGGGCTATAAGTAACACATAGTGCTTGATAGCAATTACAATGTACTAAAATAAAAATTGGGGGCTATTGTATTATGCAATTACAATGTACTAAAATAATACAATACAGTATTTGCAATAAACACTGTATTGTATTATTTTAGTACATTTTAATTGCCTAATACAACAAATACTGTATTAACTAATATATTATATTTGGTGGTATTAGGTTGTATTGTATTAGAAAAAACATTTTTCTTTTCTTATTTTTTTCAATGAATATGGAATATTGAAAAAATATGTGCTATGTTGTTAATATTTTTTTTTTTTATAATTTCAAAATACATAGTAAAATTTTATTTAAATTTTTTGTTTCAATTAAAATAAATATTTATTGATTTTTTATATAAAAATATTTATTGATTTACTCATGGTAAGGATATTTAAAATTAATTATTAAGTATTTTTTTTAAAATATTATATTTTTATAATATAATAAAATACAATAAAGTCATATAGGAATAACCTAATACGATATAATACAGTGCATCACCAAACATATGTTTATATTAATGATAATACAACCCAATACAATACAATCTAATACTGTATGCCAAACGAGCCCTTAAAATAAACCAAAGTTATAGATATATTTTTTATAATTTTAGTTATGAAATGAAAATAAATTTTAAAATGCGGTTATTAACGATTAAACTTTTGTATATGGTTAAAAATAAATTTTACATATTTATGTTGTTATTTTGACAATTCTCACTTTCTTTAATTAGGATTGAGCTTTCCAAGTTTAATTACTCTTTAGGCTCTTCCTTCTCTTTTCCCTCTCTTATTATTCTCAATTTTTTTTCGTTTAGGAAGACATTTGGAGGGGCAAAAAAACATCATTTTGGGTCATTACATGTCGTTGGAACTGTATTGATGAGTTCTACAGGATCACCGTTTTCCTAAAAAAAAAAAAAAAAAAAAAACCCTTCATTTTTCAAATTTTCCATTTTAGACAAGTTTTATTTCTTTGAATTTGTTTAGGAGTTTGTGTAGTAGGCATAGGAAATAACTCAAATTTATCTTTTCTGGTAAATTTTGAGTTTTTTTTTTTTCTGTTTTAGTCTATTTGAATCTTCTTGATTCTTGAAAGGAGTTGGTCTAATTATTTTTTATCTAAGCAAAATAATTACACTTTCTTTCAATTCCCTTACTTTCACATTTTTCCTTTAGCTTCCGATGTCTTTCGCATTAACCAAACACATCTTTAAACCTTCGAAACTGTTTTTTAAACCAATTAATGTTGGAAGCATTTCATCGTGATCTTGTAACATAAAAAAAAAAAAGTTCAGAAGCTCAAAGTTCTATGAGAAAATTTAAGATACAATGGTTTTATGAGAAAATGAAAATAATCTTTTGTTCAAACTTCTGTATTTATTATAATCCTTCTCAACAAAGGAGATGGATGACGAATTTCAGAACATGAGAAACTTTAGTTTATTTAAGGTAAATTTTAGGGGTACCGAATGACATTTATCATGATTAAAATGATGTTCAGATTACAATTTTTTTCAGAGATTCAAATTACCAATTAATAATGCTCTAGATAAGAGAAAAACTTGTATGGGACAGTCACATTGCTACTTGATGAGACTGTCCAATGCAATTGTATCATTTACATTGAAATTATAAAACTATAATTTAAAATTACCACATGGCACACTTGGATGGTCCACTAAATAGCAATCATACCGTGACATTTAAGTTTTTCTCTTTAAATAAATAGTTTGCAACTCCCTGCTATGTAAAACTACCTATATAACCCTCCAATTAATCAAAGTCTTCCCTATTCATCATAACGTGAACTAAAAAAAAATAAAATAAAAAAATAAAAAAAATAAAAATAAAAAATAAAAAAACGAAAGAAAAGAAAGTAAAATATTCCAAAAAAAAAAGGTAGGTTTAGAAGATTTGAGACATACAGTATTTGGGTAACTTTCTAGTAATAGATTGAAATAAAATTTAAAAGTGTATTTATTAACTATTTAAAACCTTTTTAATTTGTATGGTTGAAAACAGATTTATATAATATTTTTTAGTTAATAGCTTCATTTTCCCTTCACCTTCCCAAAGTCCACTTTTAATATTTTTTTTCTTTCAGGGTCTTCGCATTGACCAAGAACATCTTAAACATTTCACTTTGCACTGATTGATCTCCATCTGAGTTTCCTTATTGTGATTAATTCTGTGCACTGATTGATCTCCATCTGAGTTTCCTTATTGTGATTAATTCTTTTCTTGAAGCCTTCCCTTTCCCTCCGCTAAGAAGACATCATGCCTTGGGTCGAAACAGCAGTGGGTGCTGTTCTCTCTGCTTTCCTTCAAGTGCTGTTTGACAGACTAGCTTCTCAGCAGGTTATAGACTTCTTCAAGAAGAGGGAATTTGATGTCACTGTCTTAGAGAGGCTGAATATGATTCTTCTGACAATTAATGCGGTGCTCAGTGATGCAGAGGAGAAGCAGATCACGAACCCATTTGTGAAAGATTGGGTTGATCAGGTTAAAGATGCTGCCTACAATGCTGAGGATTTGTTGGATGAGATTGCTACAGTGGCTTCAGCTCAATCAGCAGTAAGCAACAATCAGGTGCGAAACAACACATCTATTATTAAAATTTGTAATAATTTTAAAGATGAGCTTGAAAAGATGACCTCGAAGCTTGAAAAGCTAGCAGATTACAGGAGTGTGCTTGGTCTGAAAGAAAGTCTTGGGAGAAATTCATTTCCTAGATTGCCATCAACGTCTTTGGTGAATGAATGCAAGGTTTTTGGCAGAGATAGTGATAAAGAAGAGGTTATGAAATTTTTGCGATCTGATAACATAAATGAATCGGAGATCCCTGTAATTGCAATTACTGGGATGGCTGGAGTTGGAAAGACAACCCTCGCTCAACTTTTGTACAATGATCCATGGGTGAAGAGACATTTTAGAACAAGAGCGTGGGCCTATGTTTCCGAAGAATTTGATGTGCTTAAAGTGACTAAAACTATTTATGACTCTTTCTGTTCACGAAATTGCAACATCACAAATTTAGATCAGATCCAGCTCAGGTTGCAACAAAAACTGAATGGAGAAAAATTCTTACTTGTTTTAGATGATGTTTGGAACGAAAATTTCATTTATTGGGATGTTCTGCAAAATTCCTTCATTGGTGCGGCCAGAGGGAGTCGGATTATTGTGACAGCACGCAGCCAATACGTAGCATCAACTATGCATGCCACTCTTATTCATCCTCTTCAACAGCTATCTTACCAACATTGTTTGTCAGTGTTTGAAAAATATGCATTTGGAAGTGAAAATGTCCATGTGAGCCCAAAGTTGAAGGCAATTGGGGAAAAAATAGTGAAAAAGTGCCAAGGGCTACCTCTAGCTGCAAAATTATTAGGCAGTTTACTGCACTCTAAGGTAGAAGTCAATGAATGGGATAACATTTTGAGCAGCAAATTATGGGATCAGCAGAATATCAGCGTACTTCCTTCCTTGCAATTGAGCTATTACTATCTTTCTGCCAATTTAAAACGATGCTTCGCTTATTGTTCAATATTTCCTAAGGGACATGTGTTTGAAAAGGAGAAGCTAGTTTTATTATGGATGGCTGAAGGTTTTCTGCAGCAACCGATAAGTGTGAAAAGAATGGAAGAAGTAGGCAATGAGTACTTTCAGGAATTATTATCAAGGTCATTTTTTCAACAATTAATCGACAATAAAGTGGGTTTTGTGATGCATGACCTTGTTAATGAATTAGCTCAATTTGTCTCGGGTCAATTTGCCTTCAAGTTTGAGAGTGGCAAGACATTTGGCATATCTGAGAAGACTCGCCATTTTTCATACATGAGGGACCAGTTTGGTACTCCGGAGAAGTTTGAGGCGTTGCACGAGACAAAGTTCTTGCGTACTTTCCTACCATTGAGCTCATCATCAAATTTCAGTCAATCCTGTTACATAAATGATTTTGTGGTCGATAACTTGCTCCCTACATTGACGCGCTTGCGAGTGCTCTCCATGTCCAATTGTAGGATCACTCAGTTTCCTGATACTTTTGACAAATTGAAACTTCTACGCTACTTGGACTTTTCTCGAACGGAAATCAAGGTATTACCATCATCAATATGCCATCTATATAACTTACACACGTTGATACTATCACATTGTACAAAACTCATTGAGTTGCCAGCAAAAATGCAGAAATTGGTCAATTTAGGTTGTCTTGATTTGAATGGAACCAAGTCTTTGAAAGAGATGCCACTTAAATTTGGTAGATTGAAAAATCTTCGGTTACTTACAACATTTGTTGCAAGTGACAATGCTACAGGATCAAGCATTAGTGAGTTGGGTGAACTTCAACATCTTGGTGGCAAACTTTCTATTTTGGAGTTGCAGAAGATAGGGAATGTTGCAGATGCCGAGGATGCCAAATTGAAGGAAAAGAAGAATATTAAGGAGGTAGTTTTCAAGTGGAACAATAACGGTCCTGATCAGCAAAGAGAAACAAGTGTTCTTGAAAAATTACGTCCTCATGAAAATATAGAAAAGCTCTCAATTAAAGGGTATAACGGTACAAAGTTACCAGATTGGATAGAGGATTCATCATTCACTAACATGGTTGTCCTGCATTTTACTGACTGCAAAAGTGGCTTATCCTTGCCGTCATTTAGGCAACTATCATCTCTGAAAGAGCTTCATGTGCGGAATTGTCCAGAATTGACAGGGAGGTTAGCAGGTTATTTTCCTTCGTTGGAATTACTATATATCGACGAGTGTTGGAAATTAGATTTCCTGTTTAAGGATGTCACAGATTACAGTAATCTCCGGAATCTGCACATAAAGAGTAGTTGTGATTCTCTCATGATCTTCACCTTGAACTTGTTCCACAGGCTTGAAAATCTTCAACTCAAGGATTGCAGGAATCTCAAGAGTATAGAAGTTTCAGATGATATTCACGGGGAGCTGGGATGTCTTCAAAGCTTGAAAATTATTGATTGCCACAATCTGGAATTATTTGCAGGAAGAGGGTTACCCACTCCTAACCTGACATCTTTTATAGTTATGAATTGCAATGGTCTTCTGTCGATGCCAGAACAGATGCACACGCTTCTTACTTCTCTTCAAGTACTGAATGTATCTTCTTGTCCAAAGATTGTGTCATTTCCAGATGGTGGTTTGCCCACCAACTTGCAATCGCTATTGATCCAGAATTGTGACCTTCTCACTCTCCAGTACGACTGGGGACTGAACAACATGGCTTCACTCACTTGTTTGAGGATTACAGGCGGATGCAGTAATTTGAATTCATTTCCGCAGGAAGGTCTACTCCCCGCCTCTCTTAATTCTCTTGAAATTAGTGAATTTCCAGAGCTTGAAAGCTTGAATCTCAGCGGATTTCAGTTCCTCAACTCTCTTGAAACTTTGGAGATCAACGGCTGTCTTAACCTCCAAAGCATGTCAGATGGGAGGTTGCCTAGCTCTATCTCTTCTCTGAGCATCACTGGATGTTCTTTGATGACAGTGCGGTGCCGAAAGGACCAAGGGGAAGATTGGCCTAAGATTTCTCACATCAAGAAGATTGTAATTAACGGCATTGAAATGCAATGAGCCATTTTAGATGGAAAAGCAGGGGAGGGAGGGAGGGAGGGAGGGAGGGAGGCAGGGATATCTCAACTCTTAGCCAGGTACTTGTCATTTGTTTGGTAAATTATAAACATTGCTGGCTTATGATTGTCTGTTTGGTATTAGTACAATATTTTTCTACTGAAGCATTTTTAATCTGATATGTTAACTTTCCGGTTAGTCGTCCTGTTTTTATATTGTGAAATCGAGTATTGAGTTTTAACTTGACTAATAAGATACAAAGTAACAAAAATAATAATTCCTACAGGTTATTACAAATAGAACCCAATTATTGTGGGTTCAGCGGTTTTGATTTCAAACCGAAATGATAGAATTTGCCGAAACTTGAGTCCGGTTAGTTAGCGGTTGGGTCCAAATTGGTCCCTCCCACAGTCAAACAACGTTAATTCAAACATTTACTTTAACAGAACTTTTATTTAAAAGTACAATAATGCCTCTAATTTATTTGTTTTATTTGAGTGAAATTCCTCCCACAATGTTCACAGTTTCAACATCCTTTTATATACTGTTTAATAATTTTTTATTTTGTAGTGATGTTGCATTTTGGCATTATCAATGTGATAATTTCCTCTATAATGTTTAATCAATGAGAAATAATATTGGTCCTCTAATTTAAATACAATGTTTATTCTTTTTATAATCAGTCTGATGAGTTAAAATGTGCTTACATAATTTTATTACTGTACAGTTCTTTTTCAAGTATTTCATTTCATTTATTTATTTTGTGAACAGACAAGTTATAAATCATGATCCGTCGATCTTTACAAATCAATGGAAATCTCCAGTTGTCGTCGTATGAAACTATGAAAGGCAAGGGAATAGAAAATCATCATATGAAGGGTCAGACAACAGTGCAGGCCTGTTTAGCAACACAATTTCATTTTTCCAATAAATTGATGTTTATTTCAATTTTTTCTTTTTATTTGCTGTTGAACCTTATTTGTACTTAAAATACTATGCTTCTGTGATTGATGTTAACTTTAAGTATTTACCTTTTTTCCTCTAGTATATTTAAAAGTTGTATAAATCTGGTGAATCTTTCTCCTATGGTGTTTGGCTTGGTCGGTTTTTTGCTTTGCGGAGTCGGGCTTCGGAACTGGTGGAGGTTTGATTGGATGGTGGTTTGGGGTTTCGATCGGGCATCTCCGACGTCTCTGCTTGGTCGGCGGCGTCCTGGTGGGTCTTCTCCGGCGACATGGTCTCTCCTCCGGATCGGTTTCAGCTCGTTTTATTGTGTTTCCAGTTTGTCTAGTTTATTGTTTTGGTTGTAATCCCACTT